>JASFAX010003053.1:0-43772 GCA_030737875.1 Allium sativum
GGCGTAGTCCGTTTTCCTTAATCCTAAATATTATATTAGTTATTATTTAATTTATCCTCTTTTAGTGTCGTTAAAAATTCGGGATGTTGCATTCTCCCCTACTGAAAGGATTTCGTCCCCGAAATCTCTAAGTTGAGAAGAATATATCCTGTCGTCCATCATCCATCTACTCATCCAACAACCACTGGTATCCATTGTCCTTAAAGACTTCTAATGCTTATATGAATATATATAATGGTTTGTGTATATGTCCCTACACTAATGTGTAAAATCAGCGGTCTACTAATTCAGTTGACCTCCTTAATGCAATGTATGTTAGTGCCGTGAATCCAATATGCATGCAAATAGACCTATTAAATCATATAAGTTCTATATGTGTGCACACTCATTCGTCCAAATGCAACATCCATATGCTAATTCATTCATTTCCATCCATAAACGAAAAGAAAATGCATACACATCCATATGCAGTATGAAAGTGATTGAGCCGATCTTAGTGCCTAATGTGTGTGTATATGCATCCACAGGCAACGACTAACAAACACTTGCATCCACTTGCGTCCATCAAGCGTAACATGTTTCAAACACATGTTTACATACATAGGATTCCTATCTAAAGATCGAAAAATGCTATGGATAAGATATACTCAAATGATAGAAATAAGCACTGATAAAACATTGAAAAAAGAGCTAAGAACATACCCTTGAAAAGGAAAGGGTACGAAGAACGAATCTTGTCTTCGATTTCCCAAGTCGGATCCTCTGGGTTATATCCCCATTGAACATTTAGCAAATTGTTCTCTTTATTGCATAGCTTCCTAACTTCTGATCTAAGAATACGGAAAGGAAATTGTCTGACTATCGCCTCCCGTTCCACTTCTACTTCTTCCAACACACTCGGCTCAATGATTACCACGGTGTCATGCAGGCACTTCCGTAGATGAGAAACGTGGAAAACATCATGAACACCGGATATTTTTTCTGTGAACTTTATTCTGTAGGCCATTTGGCCAATCCTCTTGGTTATGGGAAATGGTCCCACAAACCTAGTTGCCAACTTCCCTACTGATCCGAAATGAATCACATTCCTCAAAGATGACAGTTTGAAAAAAACTAAGTCCCCTACTTTAAATTCGATGTCAGTCCTTCTCTTGTCTGCATAGGATTTCTAACTATCTTGAGCTGTCTTCATCTGTCGTTAAATAAGGTCAATCTTTTTGGACATTTCTCTAACCATATCTGGTCCAAGTAATAATCTTTCTATAGATTCTCATCTACAAGTTGGTGATCTACAGGTTCGTCCGTACAACACTTCGAAGGGTGCCATGCCTATGCTAGATTGATAGATGTTGTTGTAGGCAAACTCCACTAAAGCAAGGTGCTCTTCCCAAGTCCCTCCGAAGTCTAGGACACACCGCCTCAAAAAATCTTCAAGAATCCTGTTCACCCTCTCCGTCTGTCCATCGGTTTGAGGATGATAAGCGGTGCTCAAAGATAACTATGTACCCAACGCTTCTTGCAAGCTACTCCAAAATTCGCTGGTAAAGATGGGGTTATGATCGCTCACAATGCTGGAAGGTACTCCATGAAGACGAACTATCTCACGAACATAAATTGATGCCAACCATGATGTCGTCCTCTTATTCTTAACTGGAATAAAGTGAGCGTTCTTAGTGAATCTATCTACCACAACCCAGATATTGGTGTTGGTTTTCTTCGATCTAGGCAAACCATCTATGAAATCCATAGAGACGCTCCCCCATTTCCACTACGGAACCTCCAATGGATGAAGTAATCCAACGGGCTTCTTTTGCTCAGCTTTGACTTACTGGCAAACTAAACATTGAGAAACAAATTCGGCCACATCTTTCTTCATCCTAACCAAAAGAAACCCTCTTCATGTCCTATACATCTTATCACCACCTGGATGAATGGCCATCTTAGAATGGTGGGCTTCTTCTAGGACTGCCTTTATTAAGCTTCCAGTTTGAGGAACACAGAACCTTTCACCTCGTCGCAACCACCCGTTTTCATCTATGGTATATCTACTGAGGTGACTAGAAGTCTCCCCTCTTCTAGGTTTATCCGTGATATCTAGAATCTATGGGTCAACTTGTTAAGAAGCTCCTATCTGATCCATAAGAGTTGGTCGTATCTCCAAGGATGCAAACAAATCAGGAAAATCTCGATGGAGGGTCTAAAATCAAAAGCTGATATGAACACTAAGTTAATTCTTTCCACAAACAGAGGACTCAAGGCCATCCACTGCTTACTTAGTGTGTCAGCCACCACATTACCCTTGTCAGGGGTATAAGCAATCTCAAAATCATATGAAGCTAGGAACTCCATCCACCGTTGTTGCCTTAAATTGAGATCCTTCTGGGAGAACAGATACTCAAGAGGTTTATGATCGGTGTACAACTCGAACTTCTCTCTAAGTAAATAATGATGCCACGTCTTTAACGCAAATACTATGGCAGCTAGCTCTAGATCATGGGTGGGGTAGTTCTTTTCATGAACTCTCAACTGTCTACCCCTATAACACACTGCTTTCCCTTCTTGCATTAGAACCGCACCAAGCCCTGTACCACACGCATCAGTGTAAACGGTAAACACCTTACTCCCAGCAGGCAAGGTCAAGACTGGGCTGTTGTCAGAGCCCTCTTTAGTCATTGGAAAGCAACATCATAATCTATGTCCCATGATAATGCCAAGTTCTTATTTGTCAGCCTGGTGAGTGGGGTTGATATCTTTGTGAAGTCCTTAATGAACTTCCTATGGTAACCTGCCTACCCAAGAAAGCTTCTCAACTCGGTTGCATTTTCAAGGATCTGCCAATCTTGCACAGCAACCACCTTTGCGAGATCTACAGCTATCCCTTCTTTGGAGACCACATGCCTAACAATCTCATCTCTTTTCTCCAAAAATGGTATTTGGAGAATTTTGCTTTAAGCTCATGGTCACGGAGAGTTTTCAAACTTCTCTCAAATGTTGGGCATGCTCTTCTACGCTTTTGGAGAAGATCAAAATATCATCAACAAAGACTGCAACAAATTTATTTAGGAACTCCTGAAATACCCTACTCATAAATTGACAAAATAGGCGGGTGCATTCGTCAGCCCAAAAGGCATAACTAGCCATTCAAAGAAACCATTCGGAGTTCTAAAAGCAATCTTATCTATGTTGTCCTCAGCCACCCTCAACTGATGGAATCCCATGGCCAAGTCTAACGGGGAAAATACTGAGGCACCAACAAGCTGATCAAATAAATCATGCCTATTCTTCTTAGTGAGTTTATTTAGCTCTCTATAGTCAACATACAAACGAAGTGAACCATCCGCCTTAGTCATAATACTACTGGAGCAACCTATTCAGATATGCTTCGCCTGACAAACCCCTTCTCAAGTAGCTTCCGTACTTGTTTACTCAGCTCCCTCCTTTCCCTCGGAGCCATGTGGCGCACAGGCAATGCAACTGGCTTTGCATTGTCCACCAAATAGATATGAAAGTCGATTTCACGCCTCGGAGGTAAACCCCAAACCTCATCAAAAACATCGGAATAATCTCGGACTACTGGAATAGATTGCAGATCGTCGATAGATGCATAAAGAGACTCTTGGAAACTAATCCTAACCGACCCTTGTGGGTCACAAGAAATCTCGAGGGTTCTCCCATGACAAGTCAGAAGCCTAACAACCCTCTTCTCACAATCCAAAATGGAACCATACGTGGTAAGCCAATCCATTCCCAGAATCAACCTATAGCCCATAAAATCGAGCACATACGCATACATTCAAACTCGACGCCTAACACAAATATTTTCAAACCCCGACAAATCATAGATAAATGAGCCGAACCACCTATGAGGTTTGAAACAACTACGTGGTCCACTACCATACTAGTAATTAAGTGCATAGATTCAACTACAGAACTTGATATAAATGAATATGAGGCACTAGAATCAAAAAGTGCTCTAATAGGATGGTTTGAAAGAGAAATTAAACCTTCCACAGAAATTTTTCTACCTCTATCAGGAGCAATGATCGCAAGAGCATGCACCTGCCCTTCAGAAGTCCCTGTCCTTTGACCCTGTCCCTGTGATCCCTGTTTCTTCGGGCACTCTTTAGCAAAGTGTCCGCCCTCTCCACGGTGGTAGCAAGAGTTCTTCATTCGCTTACAGTCTTTAATTAGGTGAACTTCCTTCCCACAATTGTGATATTTTATCTTATCTTTCCCTTTATCATTTTCCCCTCCATTCTTCTATTGCTGCTGCTGTTGCCCCTTCTTGGGCCACACCTTCCCATTTTGCGATGTCTCCTCAGCCTTCTTTTCTCCCTTGTCTTCCTCATGTATTAAGTCCATATCGATAAGCTTTTCAAAAGTGGCCCCTATTGGAATATGGGACATGGCTAACCTATACAGAGGCTCATTCATCCCTTTAACAAACTACAAAGCCCTTTTGTGTGACGCGTCCACCAACTCTAAAACGAACCTTGCTAGCTGGTTGAATTTATTCACACACTCTTTTACCGACAAGTTTCCTTGTTTGAGTTGTAAGAATCTCTCCATCTGCATGCTTCTTTCGGCTTAGGAAAGAAATTTCATTTCGAACATCTATCTAAAATCTTCCCTAGTTTCCACCGGACTCCCAGCTTGAGTGACTTCTCACCAGAATGAGGCTACGTCCTTCAATAGCCAGGCGGCTAACTGAACCTTCCTTATATCCTCTATTTCAAAGATTACGAACAATTCCTCGGTCTCCTTGACCCAATTCTGAGCTTCTACGAAAGTCTCGTTCCCATGGAATGGCTTCCCTCCTATAGCACGTAAGTCTTTGCAGATCTTGGCGAAGTTACCTGCTCTTGGAGAGGGAGGAGGCGGAATGACTAATGTTGCTGGGGGAAGAACATTTCCTTGGCCTTCGGCAGGCACCGTAGCCTCCAAATACCTACGGAACCATCTCGGTATTATGACACCCTCTGGGATATTAGGTATGTTTTGTTCCCTAGACATGCTAAAAAAAAGGAAGAGGAAGAAATTTAGATAAAGGACAGGAAGATATTACATATGGCTTTTTGGGGATTTTTTTAAAACAGACGTTTATTTTTTGAAAATGCTTTCTTTTAAAACCTTTTTGAAAATAATTTTCAAAATCTTTTATCTTATCTGGTAACCTTCAGCTCTGATACCATGTGTGATGCCCCACGTCCGTTAATGTCACTCACTAAGGGAATGCATTAAGTTGCGTGAAGCGTTATAGGTAAACAGACACAGAAAAATTACAAGATAGATATAAATAAGATAGCAGCGGAAATTTAAATTTTTATTCCAAACATAAATCATAATACCGTGTTCCACAATACCATAAGTCAAAAAAACCATTACAATAAAATAACTTCTGTCTTGCACCATCAGAGTACATAAGTATATAAAAAGCACGATTCCCCAATTAAAATACTTAAGCCATGGTAGAGACAAGAACATGAGCCATTCTTAGGAAGTAGCTCCTAGCAAGATGATATTGGGGTCCTGACTAAGCTTGAGTGTTTCCTCCTTGAGAAACTGGGGGGAGGGGGTACGGAAGAAAGAATGAGAAACAAAAGGGTCAGACATAAAGTCTGGCGAGTCTAGTTACTTTTAGCCAGTAAATAAATAAAAGTAGCATGACAGACATAAAGTGGATAAGAGAGATCACTACATAAATGGCAGGTGTGACAAGGTAGACATGATAAGGTGTATACACTTCTCTAATGGTTACTCTGCATTATTACTAGTATAACCAGAATGAGATGATCCCTTCCACTATAAGGTGGTAGACTTAGGGCATTCGTCCAAATGTACCCTAACCACTACCATGATCGTTCGGCTCCCTACTCCATAGATACTTTGTGCTGGCCCCATGGTATGATGTATCATGTCCTAAAGTAGCAATCCCTCACTGATATGCACAGCCCCATATCTACAGGTGTCACGGTCGTCTTGTCCCCCTCTGCCCGGCTCATGCACGCACATGGCCTGATCGATTTGCGTCGCCCACACCATCATCCACGTTTGGATCTCTTACAATCAGTCAGTAAGAGTGCCCCCTCTCCGCCTAGTACAGAGTATTTTGTTTGGCACCTACTCTGGGTTACTGACTGAAATGGGTCCCACTCAATGTGATACATGCTCTCCCCTTTGTTTTGTATCCGCTCTAGGTTTTCTTCGGCTATATATACTACTAAGTGTCTTTAATTACGTAACCCTATTATTTCTACAATTATGCTTACCCTAAAAGGTGTCTTTAATTGCATAACTTTATTATTTCCTCCAGTGATGTATACCACTAGGTGTCTTTAATTACATAACCTTACCGGGTTAAGTTTATGGGCATGCATGTAAATATTACCCACCCCCTCCAGATTTGCTTAACCCATCCACTATCCAATCAATTTACTTAACCCTAACTTTAGTTCACAAACATACAATCCCTATGGATTAGAATTGGTTAAGTAGTCCAATTCATTACCATGTCCATTTATGTTTCATAATCGGCTAGACCTCTCACATTAGGCCTACAACGTGTGGATGCTGGATATGCCGGTCGGGTCTGAGCAGTCTTATTCAACAATTGGGCCTAACCTCGTGTCTTAGCCCAATTCGTATTTGCACACTTAGACCTCTCATATTAGGTCCAACATTAGTGGCTACTGGATATGCTGGTCAAGTCCGGGCAGACTTCCACAACTAATGCAACCGAACCTCGTGTCATAAGTGCAATTACAATTCCTAATTGTAATTACTAGACATTCCATTATTAATTAATCAATTAACTAAACCTATGCCTTCATAGGTTTTAAATGCCCATCTACCTAATTATTAAATTACATGCCCAATTCATGTTTATATTCAAATTATGCCAATATTAACCTTTTTCCTCGTTCCCTAACTAGCACATTCACATAATTCGTGACATGTCTAGACTAAATAATAGTCTAGTCATAAACAATAAGATAAAGGGAAACATAATGGGAATATGAGAAGAGTGATTGCCATAACATAACTTAACATAGGCGTATACTACCATGGTGATAAGGTGAACATACATACTGGCGTGGACATGTAATTAACATCATAAATAGGTGGACATAAAACTGATGAACTCGTGGCAGTCAATTGGTTCTAACATAACTACGATGTCTCAATAAGCATAGTGAGATCTAAATTAGCAATGTAGATGTCCAATTGGTTTAGATCTAACATGATAAACACACGGTGATAAATTAGATCACATAATTCAGATCCAAAGGTTAAAATAGATCTATCATCATTAGGATGACATAATAGAATGTTTGGGTCTAACCATTGTTGTAACTGTCCAAAATAACAGATTTACATTAACCACAATATAGTTACAAATCAAGATCCGCAAGGCGACATAATAGAATAACCACAATTGAATTAGATCCAGAGAAGTAGATCTATTATGACATAGTATAAGATTTAACAATAGCATGGATTCATAGTTTACAACATATTTAAATCATAGTCTTTCACAATTTACTTTTATTCGTTTAAACCTAAAAATAACCAATGCACTATGTTTGGATTGTCAAGATGATAAAAAAGAAGTTGGCGTTGAATCTGTGCTTGAATATCAGAATTTGATTTGCAAAATTGATAGTTGTTTGAAGAAAACGGATCCATCTAAGTTCGCACACCGACAGCATTTGGCTCCCATGATTTCCAATGAAGAAATAGGAGCATTGGACACATATATATAGCTGCCAGCCCCCCTGAAACCGATTGCTACATCAGCTATAGCGGTGTCGACACCCCTGTGGGTGGGTCGACCCTCGTGTCGACACCTCTTAAGGGGGGTTGACCCAGTGTCGACACCCCTCTAGGGGGTCGACCCCCTAGAGCGGGAAATTTGCTGCATTGACGAATTTTTGATTTTTGAACTGTTCTGGATAAGGTTCTGACTCTTCTCTGACTCATACGTGACAAATATATATATATATATATATATTCTTTCTGTGCGTATACAAAATTAAAACTCTCATAACTTCTCCATATGTTGTCCGTTTTACGCAAACCAAATGTCTATCTTGACCAGAATTCCGAGACGGACGCGATGGCATAGTTTGTTTTCCTTAATTCGAAATATCATATCAATTATTATTTAATTTATCCTCTTTTAGTGTCGTTAAAAATTTGGGGTGTTACACCCGGGCTCATTATGGAAATCCAATTCCCAATAAGAGATTTTACAATTTTAGTTGTATACCTATGGCAACATAGTAGGTTGAGGTACTATGCCATCTCAAATTGATACATTTAGGTTCGAAGTTGTTTCCCACACTATGGAATTATTATAATATCAAAAATATTTGTCTTAAAGCATATCAAGCATGTTTGGCTATTATAAGGTAAAACTTTATCCTCTAGCTTGTGTTACGTTGTGTGATGGTACTTGAGTCTTATAATAGCTTCATTTTCCAAAATCATTCCATTGTTTTTGTTTTAATGGTATTCAAGTGGAGTAAACCTATTCTGTTTAATTTGTCGTTGTCCCATGATTTCTAAATTTTAAAAGTAAAGTTTTAATTAACTGTTTTTAAGTTCTCATATCAGTCCCATGACTAGCCTGGAGTTTATTATTTCCTACCTAAACTCTGGGTGCCCATATTTTTCACACCAGTAGCTAGTAGTTTTGGTTTTGCAAATATTTATTCAATGGGATCCTGGATTATGGCTGGAGCTATGCTCTGGATTATTTTGCAGTCTTCCACTGATTATATTTATGTATTTTAAATTCTGTTGTTTTGTAATTTATTATTCTCTGATATTTTCCACTATGTATTATTATTTGTACTATGATATTGTTGTACTCTGATGTAAATTGCTGTAACAGCGGTGTTTTGATGCGTCATGTTCTCATAACAATCTGAGGATTTCTGACTTTCGGATCGGACCTGTATGGCTTATGGTCATTTCGAAGGGCTGTGAAATCCAGGTCGTTACTTGTTTCCTTTTAACTGAATGGTGACGTCATGGTATGGAGCCTAGACAATTTACTTATATGGATCATAGATTGACTACTTCAGATGATGGTCAAATAAGACTGAGATAATGGTCGGTTACGACCGGGGAACGTTATGTTTAGGAAAGATGCTAATCATTAGTTAGTGATGACCGGCTTTGCCGATCCAAAGGATCATGCGTTGAGTCTTAGGACATCTTGCTAAAATTGTTCTAAATGGTAAGGGAAGATCGTTTTCCTTGGTCATTGATGCAATCAATCTTCCAATGAGGTTTGCATTTTCGTCTGCACTCTAATAGCCAACATAACGGGATGGGGAATTATGCGAGCTAAGATTGACACATTTACTCTCAAAATTGATTTCCACACCAAGACATTAATAATAATATCAAAATATTTGTTTTTAAGAATATCAAGCATGTTTGGTTGTTATAAGGTAAAACTCTATCCTTTGGTATGTATTGCATTGGGTGATGGGACTTGAATCTTATAATAGCTTCCTTTTTCAAAGGCATGAATTTGGTAATTTTGGAACTTGGTCGATGATCGTATGGTATGGATTATGGTCTGTTATCTAGTTCATAAACTGGTTAATCCAAGCATGACCCGAGTGTTTGACGCTCGGGTCAGATCCGAGTGTCTGTTTCAGGTTTAACAAGTGGATGAGGAGTTTCCAGTTGATTTTGAAAGGCTGGAGTCCTTCATCGGATAGTAGGACATATTATACTATCTATATTTGGATGTACATGGACCGACTGATGATGTAAGAATGTGTTTATCTCAGGTAATTTAAATTTTTTCTATTGGAAAAGTTTCCCCTATAAAGATATATATTGAATATTATATTTTCTTTCTTTTCCGCTGAGTTTGCTCTGATAAAACCCTGATGAATCGAGTTTGCGATATTTGATTTTGAATTGCGTGAACATTGTGGATGTGTTAAGTATCAACTATCAAAGTTCAGAAATTTGGTTTATCGTAGGACATTACAAGGATGTTTACCTTTCGAGCTGGACTTGTGTGGTTTATAGTCGGTTTGAAAGGCAACAAATTTGGGTCGTCTCAATTTATAAATCAAGATTTTTTAATATCAATTTTATTTCTTCCTTTTATTAAATGAATCTATTAAAATCAAAAGTAATCATTTGAAATTTTTGACTATTTAGATTTGCTGGGAGCGTTGGAATAAAAGAAGAAAAAATTCTTTCTGTTCGCCAAGGGGTCAAAGTTCTAGAATTTAGTTTTGTTTCTCAAACAAAGATCACTTGATTGCCCATACCCATAGTTTCGAAGATCAAACCACGAGTCGAAACTTATTGGTGCATGGCAAAATGTTTTAGTGGTTCAACAGTCACAGCATAAGAACCGTGTTGATGTTATTTGCTATGTTTATAATCTAAATATTAGACTATTTCAATTAACACTATTTAACCAATTATAATCAATTTGTTAAACTTAAAAGGTTATTTTTGATTATTTCATAACAAATATTTTCTCGATTAATTATGTAACAATTTTACTATATAAAAATTGAAGATATTTTTTTTAAGACAAAAGAGGTTCTGTTCAGTAATGATTCGAAAAATATATATAAATAATGTGCATTGATTAATTGTTAAAAAGATTTTGTGAAACTGTATTTTTTGTTCTAATTTGAAAAACTGTATGGCTGAAAAAGTTTGGTTTGTAGTCCATTTTAGGGTTTTGAGGTTAGGCAGTCGACCAGTGCACATATAAGATTATATTATTTTTAAAACAATAACGCTTTAGAGTTGAAAGTTAATTATGGTCGAACCAAGGTGGATTCGAACCTTTAAATGGTGCATTTACTAGTAATGTAAATGAAAGATTTAAAGCATAAAACTCATTTAAAAAGTGACAAATCTTGGGCAAGAATCAAATTACATAATAATTGAATTTAGTGATTAAAAAAATGTGTTAAACAATGGTCATGGTTTACAACTTTTGAAGGATTGAAATATATTCTAAAATCACATTAAGCTCTAAATTTACTTCAGTTTTTACATTTAAATTATTCATTTCCAGTTCAACATTATAATTCAAATTTATGAATTATGGACCTCGAGCAAGAACGATCATCAACATTAATTAACCTACCCATTACGAAGTATGCCAATTTACATTTCACATACATAAACAAATGTTTTGTTAACGTTTGCCTTATGAGAACATGCTAAGGATTGTATTTATATTCTAAAGGAAAAAATATTTAATTTAATTACCTAAATTTCCCTTACAACATAACTAATTGGCATGATTTAGATAGATTAGTCTCGTAGTTTCGTCAATCCAAAAATGAAACCTTAAGGCATATAATACGTTTTTTGTAACAACCCGTAATCTACGTATCGGGGGGATCGTAGAATATTTATTTCTTTCCCGTATGAAGTTGTATGGTCATGTAACTTTGGGAAACATCCATTAGAGTCATTTCCTATGTTCATGATTTTTGTCGATTTTTAAATGACCATTTTGCCTCTAGCTGATTTTGTTTTGGCCATAACTTTTGATTGGAAAGGAATTTTGATCTGAAAACACTTCCATTAGATTCGTTTGATGGTTTGCCTTTCCGTAGAGTGGTCATAATAGCCAAACGGACTTACCGTTTGGGAGATATGGCTGAAATAAGGTCTGGAGGGTGAAAAACTGCTTAACCGGGCCAAATCGGGTGATTAGTGAGTAGGCCCATAACCCATTTCGGGATTGGGGTTATGGGAAGGATGAAATGAGATGGAGAATCATTCCATTTCAGTTTTCTAGCCACCACTTATCACCAAGGAACCCTAAAAATGGCCTCCAACCTCTAAATCACCTCCAAATCATCTTTTGGTCAAGGATAAACTTAGCAACATCTAATCAAGGAAGATCTACACCAAATCAACATTGGAGCTGCTGTTTGGCATTGGGATTCACATCAAATCAGAGATTTATTTCAGATCTTAGTTTATTTGTGGCTAAGGTGAGTGATTTGCATAGTTTTGCGCTAATTATGGCAAATTAAGGGTAATTAGTGTTAATTAGCAAATTTATACACTAATAAATTCGGGAAAAATGTTCATAAATTCCTAAATGATGTTTTAGACCTCTGATATGAATTTGGGTTAATTTGGTTAAGTTTTGCTAATCCTATCATTAGTTTCACCTAAACATGCTTAAGGGGAAATATGGGATTTTGGGTATGTTTGATCCATTTTAACCTATCATATTGATGTTTTGATGTTTGTGGTTGATTATGCATGTTGCTATGACTGTATGGTATGCTTTGTGATTGATTTCAATAGTTAGAATGGTCGAAAACGCCGTCGAATGGCGTAAACACTTGCTGGAAAAGCTTCAGGACATAGTGTAGGTTTCGGATCGGATCAGATATGGGGGCTCGGATCGGATATGTTGAACTGGGCAAGGGATTCGATCGGATCGGATCCTGACACTTGGGAAAATTGGCAAAAAGGAAGGCCACGATAACTGAACTGGGATCGGATCGGATAAAGGAGAAGCGATCAGATCGGATAAAGAAGGAGGGATCAGATCGGAGCACGTGAAGGATGAGGGAGCGGATCGGAGTGGAAGCATGAACTGGAGGGGAGGTGGCACCCGACCCGACCCGAGGTGGGACACCCGACCCGACCTGAAGAAGGATACTCGACCCGAACCGACGCGATGGAGTGGACCCGACCCGAACCGCTGTAGAGGAAGACCCGAACTGATGCAACGCAGGGGAACCGATCCGAACCAATAACTTGAAGGGAACCCGACCCGACCCAGTATTGACCAATAACCCGAGATGCAAAGGTAGTCCAATATGGGAAGTTATAGCTCAGGATCCAGTTGGGAACCGATGAGTTCACTTCATAGTTGGGCTTTGCTGCGGGACGTGTGCTAAGGAGTTGTCGACGTTCATAACTTCGATTCACCACTAAAAAAGGAATGATGGCTACTTATCAGTGCAGTAGGGTCATTATGACCCGAGGGGCAAGGTGATGGTAGCAAGACTACGGTATCAGTGCAGTAGAGTCATTACGACTTGAGGGGCAAGGTGATGCGTAGTAAGACTATGAGCCAGCGCAAATGGGGTGAATAACTCCATGGGGCAAGTGGACATAGTAAGGATTGGTAAGGCTATGAGCCAGCGCAGATGGGGTGAATAACTCCATGGGGCAAGTGGACCTAGCGAAGGATTAGTGGCTACGTTATCAGTGCAGTGAAGCCATTTTATGACTCCATGGGGCAAAGTGATCGTAGCAAGGGTGGGTGATCGAAGTGGTGAATATCGTATGCTTTACGCATTGAGTGAGAGATGTGAGGATGGATGCTATGTTTGATTGTTTTCCATCACTATGACATGCACGCCCCCACCTCCGTATCTTTACACCTTTTGATATGGCACCTTAGAGTGTTGTACAGTATGTAGTGCTAACTCTTTGGTTGCAGGTCCAGGTTCAGGTATGTTTTAGTCTACCTGTTATTATTCACTTTAGATGCTTATCGCTCATACCAGGCTTTATGTCTGACCCAGAGTTTTATGTCTCCTCTTATTACTCTGGGTGCTCACACGAGCAGACTAGAGACAGGTTAGCTGATGGTGCGCGAGTAGCTGATTCGGAGGCGGGCATGATGCTTCCACGAATGATATATAGATATTCTCCCTGTGTCGCTGGTGGTCGCTACTTGGGCATTAGTAGTGTACCTCCTTTATCTTGCTTTTGCTTTGAGACAGTTTGAAAAGTTGTAATAAGCTTTATTTTGGGTTTCCGCTGCTATGATGCTTAGTTCTGGTTTTTAGCTTATGCACTGTCTCTCCTGTTTTATGTCAAGTATGTTATTATTATATTTTATTCTATGCGCTGTGAGACATTCTACAGGTCCTTTGTATGTTCATTTCCTTCTTCCTTTTTCCTTCTGACGACCCGTTCCGTGCTAACTAGACATGTGTACAGCGCACTTTTGGAGTAAATGTCGGTTGGTGTGGGGCGGGCTGTCACATTTTTGCTATGAACAGATGTAAATTTATTAAAATTTCCTTGCATATTATTTCATGTACCAAAATACCCATACTAATTCACATTAATTAAAGTGGAAATTAGGTTTAAGGTATTCTTATTCTAGGTAATAAGTTTTATGGACTACATTTCTTAATAATAATATTTAAGGATAATTTTACATTAAAAAAATTAAATTCTCTTATCTTTTAAAATTATGCTGGAAAATGATAAATCCATTTATCATTAATTTTATATAAATAAATGGTAAATTCATTTACCTTTTTCCTACAAATAGTTTGTAAAAGTACATTTTCAGAAGTGTAGTCTTAAAAATTATTACCTTGGATAAATTATCTCTTTGATTTAGAATCCCCATTAAAGATTATCTATGAATGATGCATCAAGCTCAAAAAATTAAAGAGTGCTCATATTAAATTTGTTTATAATATATTCTCATATAACGTTGTATATTTTCATTCTTGTATTTTAATTCATATTCATGAACAACGGAGGATAATAAGCATGCATTTTCAACATCAATTATTAACCTTCCAACTATCATAATCCATCGTCTACCATTTCACATTCATAAGGAGAAACAAATTTATTAAATTTTTCTCAGGAAGTATATCATAAACATTTCTCCAAAATACATATATCAAATCACATTTATGAAAATTAATTAATGAAAATCCATTATCGTGCATTAGCCTATCTTTCTCCATATGGCCTTGCCTATATAAATTCAAAGACAAAAAGAAATATATTCATATACCACACAAACCCTTAATGGCTAAGTTTTCTGTATGCTTGATGGTCTTCATAGTAGCATTGCTTACAATGACAGAATCAACGGATTGCTTTGGGCTCGTGGCTGAACACGATCAACAATGTTCAGCACAGTGCATGAAAGAGTTTGAGGCATGTTATTTTGGTTGCCTTAAAGAAGATAATGGTCTGCATTGTTCACTCAGATGTTCGCCATATATCAAAGACTGCAAATGCCCTCCTCCTCGTCATACATTCAATGTTGTTAATGATCTTGATTGAGCTATGATATGTATTATGTCAAATGAACGCCTTTATTGAATAGAGAGTAAAATTTAAGTTTGATTTTCTTTGTCATGTAACGAATTATATATAAAAAAACTGAAGTTATGGAGTTCTGAACTTTGAAAATTCTTGTTTACAAGTTGGATAGAGTAAAAGTTGTACTGTTTGTTTATTTCTTCTTTTTAATGCTTGAACAATACATCAGTCCAACTACTTCAGTAGTGTTGCCAATTATTGAGATTATATGCTAAATTTTTTTTGAAAAACTGAAATGTTGATATTTTTCTATTATGATTTGAATGCAATTGTAAACGATGGAGAATGAAGAAGTATATTGTTATTTGTTATTTCAGAAGAAGAAAATGTACAACACCAAGGTACAAACTATTCATACAATGTATGTCGGGATATTTGAGTATTCAACCTAAATATTATGCATGCATATAATACACAACCTAATGTATTAGTTCATTTTCTATCTCTAATACTCCCCCTCAAACCCAACTAGGGTTAGGGTTTGCAAGAGATACATAAATGGCAGTCGATTGTGTTGATTTTCTATAGAAAACTGCAGATCTATTTCACAAAACATTAGTGATAGCATCAATCCACTTTACTACATCTATTTTGATTGTCGTAGAAAAAAATACATGTGTAGATTCAGAGAGTTCTTCAGGTTCACTTAGGTGTATTAATTGGTGCTTGTGATCTTAGATTGATGTTTGCGTCGTTGATGTTTAGCTCATGCTTTTGCTTGATTTGGACAGTGGTTATATCGGCTTTTTAGTAGGTTGATGGTATGTATCTAACCTTTTTCTTTCATCGTATAACTCTTTCTCTGATGAAGTATAAACCCAATTCTATGTGCTTGGTCTTTGAATGTTGAATACGATTTGCAGTAAGTGAAATTGCGCATACATTGTCAAACTAAATCGTACCCATTCTATTTGGTTTGATTGCAAGTTCGCTTTATAATGATTCTAACCACTTGACTTCATAAGTTGTGCTTTCTACACTCTGGATTTATGCTTATGTGCTAGATCTGGGCACAATACACTCCTTTTTTGTGCATAATGATACTAGTTTTTGTCCTAAGAAAATATAGTATCCGGAGGTTAATTTTCTATAATCCTAATCCGTTCCCCAGTCTGCACCTACATATGAATTGATCCTGAGAGTATTTCTTGTCTTTAAAATAAGTCCTTGATTGATGGTTCCCGTTAGATACCTATATATTCTTTGAACTGCTCTCCAATATTCATCTAATGGATTTAGCATATAATGACTTGCTTTGTTGACACTGAAAGAGATGTCTTGTCATGCAATCGTGATATATTATAAGGCTCACATAATGCTATTATATTGCTTGTCATTTTGAATAACTTCTACTTTGTCTTCTGATTAGTGTTGGATGATAATCATAGCTTTTGGTCGACTCTTTGCTTCTATCATTCTGGTTCTAGATAAAATTTCATAAATGTTTTTTCCTTGATGAAGATGCAATTCTAAAGTTGTTGTTCTCTAAACCTCAATGAATATGAATTCGTTTATGTTCCTAATATCTTTGATTGACAATTCATGATCCAACATCTATATGACACTTTCAATTTCTATTTCATCATAACCTGTAATAATAAATTCATCATCATAAATTAGTATGTAAGTAACAGTGCGATAAGTAATTTTTTTGAATATCGAGTTGTTTGATTTTTCGAGTTGTAGCCATGTTTGACAAGTGCTGACTTTATCTTATTAAATCCAATCCTTGGCGCTTGCTTCAATCCATAGATTGCTTTGTTTAATCTGCATACCGGTTTCTCTTCTCGCTTCCAAAAAGCCTTTAGCCTATTCCGTAAAGGCCTCTTCCTAAAATTCATTATTTTAAAGTGCATTATTTATGCGTAACTCCTTGATGCCCAATTTTTGCATAAGGCAATGACTATTATTATTCTAATATGGGATGGTTTCACAATAGGCTAGTATGTTCCAAAGAAATCAGAACCACATTATTGTTGGTAACCCTTTGCTATGAGCCTTACCTTATACAACAACAACAACAACAACAACAACAAAGCCATATATCCCAAACAAGTTGGGGTTGGCTAGATATGGAACCCAAAATTAAGGTAAAATAACTAATAATATTATATAAAAAGAGTTTAAAATAACCAAACAGATTAAAGTAAAAAGGTTCAATAAAAGTGAAATAAAGTCCTAAAAAAATTAAAATTAAAATAATTAAACAGATCTAAAAATAATAATAATTAACATATATATATATATATTTAAAAAAAAATCCTAAGGTTCTGGTACATGGATTGCCAACTTCCATGCACTTCTATCTACCACAAGCTCTTCAGATATAATCCAATTTCTTAGATCTCTCTTTATTATCTCTTCCCATGTCATTTTAGGTCGACCTCTACCTCTCTTTGGGCCTTCAGCACGACCTATAACTCCAACGTGCACAGGAGCATCGCGTGGTCTACGTTGGGTATGTCCAAACCATCTCAAGCGGTGTTGGACTAACTTCTCTTCAATAGGTGCAACTCCAAGGTTTTCCCGAATATCCTCATTTCTAATCCGATCTCGTCTGGTATCCCCACAGCTCCAACGCAGCATCCGCATCTCTGCTACACTTATCTTCTGCACGTGTTGCCTCTTAGTAGGCCAACATTCTGCACCATATAACATTGCAGGCCTGATTGCTGTCCTATAGAACTTTCCTTTAAGCTTCTGAGGAATCTTCCTATCACAGAGAATGCCAGATGCTAGCCGCCATTTCACCCATCCTGCTTGAATTCTAAAACTAACATCCTTATCAATCTCTCCATCAAACTGCAACATAGATCCTAAGTATCGTATGAGCCTTACCTTATACTTAAAAATTAATCCATCTACCATTTTCTAGAGTTTAAAGGTCCGTTTACACCCAATTAAGTTCTTATGACATGGTAAGTCAAAAAGTGTCCATGTTTTGTTTTTTAACCAAGGCATTATATTACTCTTGCATGACAGTCCTTCACTTGTTGAATTGGATGGCTTCCTAGCAGTATGTTAGTTTATCATGAATCACATCAATATTATATGCCTTTGGCTTGAATATACAACATTTTTCTCTACTCATTATTGGGTGTTTATTAGCATTACTTGGTGTAGTTGCATTTTTATTAGCATTGCTTATTCTGCTATCATCAAAATCTAATCTTTGATTGTCATTCATGTCATTGTTATCATGTTGCCATAGCATATTGAAATTAGAAATAATTAATGAACTTTGATGTAACAACCCGGGTTTCTAGGTACCCAGGCTAAACAAATTATTATGTGTTTTCCATATTTTAAAAGTAAGAAAAATAAAATATGAGTTTATGAGCTAACATGTATAACATTTTATAATGTGAAAATAAAGAATTTGTGGTTTTCAGAATTGTGTGTTTTGGAATAAATTAAATATCTTTGATGTCATAAGAAATTTGTTTCAATTAGTGTTTGTAAAATGAAATTTGATGACTTCAATGAAAACTGAAAATACGAAATGGTGATTGGCTATCAAAATTAAGTAAAGTGTATTTCCAATCTAGTGTGTTAAATTGTTTTAATAAGGAAACTTGTAATTTGTAGAGTAGTTATTGGAAATGTAGTTGTAAAATTTAAAATATAAAGTTGGAATTGTTTTTATAATCGTGTTTGGAGACACTATTACATTTGTGATTTGGGAATTTGGCGACAAATTATTTTAATAAGTACACCTATAACAATTTGATGAATTATTGTGAATGAATTTTTTTGTCATAATGTGCAATTTTAAATTTAAATGCGTTGTAAATATAGGTATGAAAATTTATTTATTAATTAGAAATCAATATTTAAGGGTATTGTAATGTTTTTCTTAGAATTAACATTTGTTCTATCAAGAAGTTAGATTTATATGAATAAAAACTTGAGGATATTGAGTTTAAAAAATTAAAACGTAAAAATGTGTGTTTTGGTGAAAATAGGATTTTCTTTATTAATGGGGGTAAAAATGGTTTTAATTTTTTATGTGTGAATGTATATTTTGTTTTTGAATTTAACATAACTTAGCTTTCGTGTGTTGTGTAGTGTAGTTAAAATGTATTAATTGTGTTAATTGTATGTTAGGCCTAGATTTTTTAACTTGGGATAATTGGGTCCTTAATCGCTCCTATTTCCTATCTACCCATTTGAGAATTTCTGTAAGAGGGAAATAGGAAGGGTATGGCATTTTCATTAGCCATGGTCTCCTCCTTCCTCAAGCTGAGTTTTTAACAGTGAATTCTATGCTTCTTCTCCCTCCAAAAATCACACAAAAGCAATAAAATCCTATGTGTATTCAGAGAAAAATCTGCACTCTCTTTACTCCTAAATAAAATTAGTAGATTTAATCATCCTTTTTCTTGAATTTGAAGGATGTGGAATTGCAATAACCTTTATGTTGCTTGCTTGCCTGAGAGTTCTATTGCAGATCCCTGAAGTCTATAAGGAGCCATCTTGCAAAATAAACTCATGAAATCATTCCAATTCTAAGCAAGGTGAGTTTGTAAAATTCACACAATCTAGTTTATAGTATTTTATGATTAAAATTTTCCTTTGGATTCATTGTAGTTGTTGAAACCATTTACTTTAACTAGAAAAAGTTGCAATATATTTATAGTGACAATCCTTGGTTCAGGTAAATCTTTGAGACCTTGTATCTTCTTCAATTCTTATGGGCTTTTTTCATTCCTTGTCTTAGTATATTGTCAAAGTTGTCCATTTTCATTGTCATCCATTGCATGTTGTACTTTCTCTCTCAGTTGTTATAGAAATCAATTTGAATTTGTAAGAGAAACATGATTTGCAACCACCAGAAAAGGTATCCTTCAGGCCGACCTAAGATCGACCGGTGCATATGTAGTGTCGGCCCATGGGTCGACACTTATATTGAATGGGTCGACACATAGGTCGAACCATAAGTTATATATTGCATGGGCAAATTTCTGTGTGACTGAAATATTGTGTTTACTTAAATTCCGTACAATATGTTTTTTTGCAGGTTAAATATGTCAAGCTATGTCTATGCACCACACAATATTCGCGCAAACACTAAGTATCTAACCAATGAGGTGGATATCAAAGTCAATCGCTTATTAGCATTTTTAAGGTCAAGACCCAACGAGGTGGGTCACCCATGGCCTTATTAAAGGTGGATTATTATGATCTCTTACCACCCTAAGGTGGACCCTAGCCGCTTAAGACCCAGTCCTAATACATCAACGTTCTTAAGTCTATAATCTCAATTGTTGTATGAGAAGTATTATTGCGATCGTTACAACTTCACTGATATATGGCAGAACACCTATGTCGCTTAAGAATTCGTTTACAGTTAGTGAGCATGCAATGGCAACATAACTTTTATATACTAATCATGTCCCTAGTTGAGCTCTTACAAGCTTCTAAAGGAAGCAGACATCCCTCGTGAACTACCCTACTCTGTTACCACTTATTGGCTAACCAATTTTAGAGAAGGGGTCCCATATACTTACTTAGAATCTAATAAGGGTAGGTCCTATGAATTTGGTTCCACTCCAAGGAATAAACCATCGGAGGGATCCTAGTCCTAACTACTTAATACCCTAATTAGATAAGAAGAGAGTCATCCACTTAAGACCTTCTCAAGGTGTAGTAAACCTGCCAATTTTCGCACACAATATATTTACATATATATATATATATATATATATATATATATATATATATGCATACACTATACCTCTCACATTAAACCGTATACCTGTAGATACTGGATATGCTGGGCGGTTTCGACCAGGCTTCTACTAGAAGTGGGTTTAATCTCGTGTCATAGTGTACTAAGTTTGAATGGCCCATAACACCCAGACATCTCACATTAGTTGGACCTAGTTGTGGTTGCTGGATTTGTCGGTCGGTTCCGGGCAGGCTTATACCAAAAATGGCAACTAACCTTGTGTCTGTGTGTCACTATTTATATATGTAAAGTCATTCTATACACGCATAAGCAATCAATATATATATATATATATGTATATATATATATGTGGGGACATTTCAAATTCGAATTCTATCCTAATCGCATATATTACATTAATATTTTGATAATTACATTGATTACGCTATATAAATATAATAATTATAATGCATAAATAACGCTTAATGTTCGTATGAACGAGAGAACGTTCTAACAAGACAGAAATTGTCAACTTGTCGAAATTAAGGTATACAGGTTAATTTTCCATATTTTGATAGATACAATTTAGGCTTGATGGTACAATAACACAGTAACAAATAGTAGTGAACGGAAAATACATATACATGCAAATTTCAACTCGCATCCTAGACATATTGGAATGCTTTTAATAATGCATCAAGAATAGAGTATAATATACACATGTATACATATATTCAAAAATATATAAATGTTTATTTATAAGCTCCAATTTATCTAATTCACGCCTTTTTGGTGTATTGTACATAAAAACATTAACATTTGATATATTTCAAGTAGGAGTACGTTTGGATTCAAAATAAAACCCAAACCAAATCAAATCATGGAACAAACCATATTTAAACGCTTTTAGGTTACAATTAAATGTTTACATAAGGGTGAATCACACAAAGTAGAAACCCCATGCCCTTTTTTTTCTTATTTCAATATTAAGATCCAAAATCCACAAAACCAAATATTGACATTTTTTACGCAAACATAAAATATAGGATTTGGGGATTTTTGTACTAATGTTATCGCTTGCCAAATCCTCTTAGGCATAACTATCAACATGTTAATCTACCAAAAAAATAGAATATGCCTAAGAACACAATATTCTAGTCACAGATCTAAAAGGAAGAATAAGAGAATTCTTGTTGTAGATTCAGAACTGGATCCAGCCTTCATGCGTGCTCCAATCCATCTAATATATATATATATATATATATATATATATATATATATATATATATATAAGAATCATCTTTAGAATCTTATGCATATATAAAACTAAATTCCAGAATTCTTACTAAAATATATATGAATTTAGACTAGAGAAAAGACAAGGTTAAAGGTTAGAGGAATAGAAGAGAAATTCCTAACCTTTCTGGAATTTAGCAATGGTAGAAGGATAATATGGAGGTAGATAGAAGAGAGTGGCTAGGGGTTTGCTACGGGATTTGAGGGCCTATTTATATTAGCTCGTGTAAGCGTGAGCCGTTAGATTACTTAGATGTAATCCTGGCGTTATATTTATATATATTCCCTTAGGAACCCTAACAAACAAAAATTCATTGGGCCTCTCAGCTGCTAGGCGGTCGACTGGCGATTAAAACCCCTTCAAGGGGGTGGTCGACCTCCTGGTCGCTGAAATGCCCAATAAACGTATGTGGCGCTAAGTTGTTTAATTAAATAATTTGTTACATTATATGTTAATCTCTTTCCTTGCTTAAAATATTTCTAACCCCTCTATCTTATACTCATTTTGAAATTCAAATTCAATTTTTTAATATATTTTGGATATATATATATATATATATATAAAAATTACTCATCCAAATATATATATATATATATATATATATATGCGTTTTACTATCCAATTTCATTTGCTTGTTTCTTCTTCATTCTTTTTTCGTTTTCAACATATTATATATGAAAATGATTCAGAATTTCGTCACGAATCCAAATAAAAGATTTTCGTTGCTAACTTCCAAAAGCTTCAAAAATCTCATTTTGAGCCTTATTATTAAATTGTTTATTTTTATTTATTATTAACGTTTATGTCTTTTACGAGATGTTACAGACAACGTAAATAAAATATTAGATTATAAGGGATTTCAAAGAAATAATCCAGATAATTTCAAAACCATTTTATTATTTCGCTTTCGAAAAACCAAGTATTTCTCTTATATTAAAATACACATTTTGCACTCTTTGAAAAGGCGTGATTATGATTAAACAATACTGCAAACATCGTGGTATGAGGCACGAAGGTATATGACATCTATTAATACCAGACTTGTGACTCCCTAGGTCCAGTAATGTCACTCATAAGAGAACGCATTAAGTTTCATAAAGTGCAATAGGTAAACAATACAGAATTACACAAGACAGATATAAAATAAGCAGCGGAAAATTTGAACTTTATTATTGAAAATAAAACATAGTCTCAAAACAGGTTACATCGTCAAACCAGTTACATCAAAACCAAGTATCTCAAATCTGTCTCAGAATGCAAAATAACGAAGTGCAATAATATAAAACCATATCCCTCGTAGCAACCATAACAGAGTCAAAAGTAAGTCAAAGCGGTACATCTTAGAAAGTCAAGATCCAAGTTGAAAGAGAAAGTCCGAATCACTGAGGAGTACTACCACTCTGAGGACCTATGGGGGGAAAGGAAGAAAGAAGCGAAAACAAAAGGGTCAGATATAAAGTCTGGCGAGTTCCAATGATTTTATAAAATACATAAAATAGAGATACCAAGACTGATAAACAAGACAGTATGAGAAAGTACAGTATTTTATAAACAGGATAAAATGTTAAAACTGGAATAACTGTGATCAAGTAATGCTTCTCATTTATATGCTAAAACAGGTTTTTTTGCACCAATACTAGTATAGGCGTTTAACCTAATTACTCAACAAAAAAAGAATAGGTGTTCACCTAATTACTTAGTAGAAACAACATGATTTACAACAGGATTACCCTAATTACATAATAGCAGGATTTGGTGTACCCTAATTACTACCCAGCGACTGACTCACTATTACATAAATACCCTTTATCATCCCCTACAGTAAGGTGTATCCCTCTCCAACCCAACAACTTATATAACACTGTTATATATACAGGTGTCACAGCGGCCATGCATGCTCATGACTCCGCTGGAATGCTCCCGTACCCACATTCCTCCTTTGAAACTCTTACTATCCAGTTTTGTAAAGCATGCCCTGTCGCCAACCTAGTGCAAGGCCCTCTAACAAAATACCAATAGGGATAATGATTGATACCGGTTCCACAGAGCAAGGTTGAAACAAGCCAAACCCCTTAAGCTTTTGCCCCCAAGTAACTATGATTTAAGAGTCCCAAAAACCCGATACAACCGCAGAGCGAGGGACCACTTAGCTTATTAATAATCAGGTTTAAATTAGCAGGTTTAAGTTCATTAATAAGCGTGGTTGTAATATTAAATTGTACTATAAATGTTATTTTGCGTACAACCCGTCCCCAAAACATGCACCTACTGAAATGTACATGTATAATATAGTAATTCAGTATACTAGACTGCATCTGGTACTTACATTTTCATAGCATGTTATCTCCTTAATGTCTGTATTAAGTCTAATCTAACATGTGTACACATATGCATACTGTCTATTTTCATTACATATATGCAAATTACAGTATGTATGCATATTATCCCCAAATTACAGCAAGTACAATTATATGCATATTACCCATTTTTATCATATTCCCAATTTATAGCAAGTATGCATTTTCTCCCTTTTTAATCATATTATCAAATTTCAGCAATTATGCATGTTATCCCTTTTTAATCATATTCTCAAATTACAACAAGTATGCATATTATTATATTCCCAAATTACAGCAGGTATGCATATTATTATATTCCCAAAGTACAGCAGGAATGCACATTATTATATTCCTAAATTATAGCAGGTGTGCATATTATTACACTCCCAAATTACAGCAGGTATGCATATTATAACATTCATGAATTACACTAGGTATGCATATTATTACATTTCAAATTACAATAGGTATGCATGTTGTTATATTCCAAATTACAACAGGTGTGCATATTATTACATTCCTAAATTACAACAGGTATGCATAATATTACATTCCAAATTACAGCAAGTATGCTTATTGTTATATTCCAAATTACAGAAGGTATACATATTATTTTATTCCCAAATTACAACAGATATTGATATTATTATATTCCAAAATTACAGCAGGTATGCATATTATTATTTTCTAAATTACAACAGATATGCATATTATTATATTTCTAAATTACAGTAGGTATGCATATTATTATGTTCCTGAATTACAACAGGTGTGTGTATTATTACATTCCTAAATTACAGCAGGTATGCATATTATTACATTCCTAAATTACATAGGTATGCATATTATTATATTCCAAGTTACAGCAGATACGCATATTATTATATTCCCAAAGTATAGTAGGTATGCATATTATTATATTCCAAATTATAGCAGGTATGCATATTATTATATTCCTAAGTTACAGCAGGTGTGGATATTATTACATACAATTTCCCCCCAAATTAGATCATGTACAAGTTTATGCATATTATCACTTTTCAACATATTCTCAAGTTACAGCTAGTACAAGTACATCCATATTATTCCTTTCCAAAATTACAGTCAAACAGTCCTCAATTTAACAATATACCCAAATTCCCCTTTTTCATGTCATTTCTTATTATTCCAATTTAACTATACGAAAACTATAATCAGTCATGGCCTATGCTTCCAAAGGACTAGGCTTAACGTAAACAAAAGGGAAAAAAATATAGGAAAGAGAATATAATCAAATCACATAGGCATATAGGCAAGACTAGAAATACACTAAAATAGTAGAAATAGGGAAAAGGAAGATAGATAAACATAACTAATTAATTATCCGATAGTAAAGGCATATATTTTACTTATAACAACAACATAGGTGAATAACAGTAAAGAACATATATATATATATATACATATATATATATATATATATATATATATCAATTATCTTACAAACACTGTATGTTCCAAACCCAATTTTATCTAATTGTCATGATGTAGTTCTAGGTATCAAATCTGAAAATAATAGGGAACTCACTGCTTGCCTTGGTGAAGAAGAGATAATATCTCTTTATATATATGTATATATATATATGTAACACCCCATAATTTTAACAACATTAAAAAGGATAAATTAAAGAATAATCAATTTAATATTCAGAATTAACGGAAATGGACTATGCCATTCCGTTCATCTCAAAATTTTGGTCAAGATAAACATTTGGTTTGCGTAAAAGGGACACCGTATAAAGAAGTTATTAAGGTTTGAAGTGTGTATACGTGCAAGATATATATATATATATATATATATATATATATATATGTGTGTGGGGGGGGGGGGGTGGTGTGTATGGTCCAGAAATTCAAAATTAGGTTCAGAAATTTCAAAATCGCAGAAATCTAGGTGAGCGGGAAAAATCCTCCCTAGGGGAGTCGACCCCTCAGGGGGGTGTCGACCCATGGGTTGACCCCATAAGGGGGGATCGACCTCATAAGGGGGATCGACCCCCCCAGGGCTGGCGTGGCAGGTCGGTTCTGGGGGCTGGCAGCTATATATATGGCCTCATTTCTCTGGCTTTCTCACACATTGAAATCAGTGGAGGCCTAGATGATGTCGGTGCCTGGACTGAATCAAACCTTTTCTTTCTTCTGCAATGAAGATTAGAGATTCAAGTGTAGATCTGTGACTCAACCTCCGCTTTTGTCCTTCTATTTTCTAGATCCGAACACTATGTGTTTAAGTTACCTTTAGATTTAAATAATTAGAAGTAAAACATGATATGACTGTAATTTGGATCTATCTCTGCTACTGAATAATATTAAATCTATTGTAATTTGTGAATCCATGATATTCCAAATTAACTGTGACTTGGATCTTAAATTTATCTTGTCAGATCTATCTTTGATTATAGATCTAATTCACTATTTATATCACCTTATGCCTATCATGTTGTGGTTAATTTGGATCTGTTACTAGTTGGACATCTAAATTATTATTTAGAACTTATCTTGCCTATTATGACACCCTTACTATGTTAGAAACAGTTCTATTATCTTGTATTCACCAGATCCATTCTTATATGCCCAATCTTAGCAATATGCCACTATATTTTTATGTCAAATTTTGTTAGTATAATCATTTCTGTCATCCTCTCTTCGTCTTTCTCTTTTTACTTTAAATAGTCAGGCAACTTTTGAGCCTAGGAATGCCGCTGAAATATGCGAATGCGTTAAACGAGGAACGAGGGGAAAAACATTGAAATTGGGCATAACTTGTAAATTGGGATTTTGGGCATAATTTGTAAATGGGGAATTCGGCATAACTTGAAAAATGTTTATGAATTTAGGCATATAATTCATTATGAACATAATTGAGGAAAAATAGGCATGAAAATCTACACCGACAAAGGTAAAAATTGGCTAATAATGAAATGCCTAGGACTACCGTAATTAGAACTGTAACTGCGCCTAGACACGAGGTTAGATTATGCTGGTGGTGGAAGTCTGCCCAGAACCTCCCGGCATAACCAACGACCACAAGTGGTGAATCTAATGTGAGGGGACTAGGTTCACAAACATGAGCCATGCTAAGTCACGAGGTTAAGCCCAATTTATGGATTAAATCTGCCCGGACCCGCCCAACATACCCAACATCAACAAATTGTTGGCTTAATGTGGGAGGTCTAGCATACTGTAACCATAAATGAATAAATGGTAATAAACCTTGAATAACCTAGTTGAATCCATAAGGGATTGTATGAATATGAACTTGAATAGG
Source organism: Allium sativum (assembly GCA_030737875.1). NCBI lineage: Eukaryota > Viridiplantae > Streptophyta > Magnoliopsida > Asparagales > Amaryllidaceae > Allium > Allium sativum. The sequence goes on from JASFAX010003053.1 coordinate 27,732, forward strand.
TGTTAAGTAAAAATTGTTTGGACAGTGGGTGAGTAAAGTAAATCTGAGAGGGTGGGTAATATTTATATATATTGTCCCACAAACTTAACCTAAGATGGTTATGTAATTAAAGACACCAATAGGTATACATAAAAGGTGGAAATCCTAGTGGGGATACAAGACAAGGGGGAGAGCTTGTATCAACTTGTGTGTGGGACCCGTTTCAGTCAATAACTTATATGAAGGTATAGAACGAGTACTTCGCCCTAAGTCGAAGTTGGGCACGCTTACTGTAACAACCTGCGTTCCGACGGATTGATTTTTTTTTTCAAAAACCCAATCCATCGAAACCCGAGTCGGTTTGCTCTGGTATCCTGCAGAAAAGACAGTGACATAAAACCTGTCAAAGTTTGGAAAACATCTCATAGTGGAAGGAATAAAATATAATGTAGTTGAAACATAGCTTTACCTTAATAATAATACTGCTAAACCAGTATCCAAAGCTATACAGTCTCTGTCATGAACCTAACTTGCGAATGTTATGAGGAGGGGGTCAGAACATAAGTTCTGTGTGAATGAATTTAAACTACACTTCTTGGATAATTCTACATATACCGTTCAATTATATTTTCTTATTTATTAAGTTATTTGTGTTATTAGCACTCAAGGCTTACACACACGTCGCACCCATCTACTTTCTAGTAGATTAACCTAATATAGTGTATATGTAGCTACCCCCAATTAAGGTATACTCTACTCGCATGGTCTCCATCATATGTACGCAGTCCCTTATCCAATGTAACATGTCGTATGTATATCAATGCTACATTTTCCTAGAACTATCACCACTATGTTACATAAGTGTTTGGACTGCCATTCCAGATTCTACTAGATTCTATCATCGAATAACGCCCTCTAGTCTATGGTACACCACCCAGAGCGACATGAGTGCACCTAGACTTTCCCCACGTACGTATCATCAATCGTACTCGATGTCTATTTGCATATGTTCTCTATATGTGCGCCCGAGTCCCGTGGCTGGGCTAGTCAAGAAACACGGAACTCGGTCGAGAGCTTTCGGATATCTGCTGATTGCATATGCTAAGGTCTTCTTTTACAGTGGCTATGGTCCCACTAGACCCCTCCCTTAACTAACAAATGAAAGGAACCCAAGAAAATCAAGAACGAGAACTGTAATCTCGGCCTCTTATGCCCTTCGATCCTATTGGCCAACCTTACCCATAACTAGATAGGAAAGTGTATGGTCTTTTGGAGTTCTCCGCCTTTCCGCTTCACGTACTGACTGAAGATGGTAGGTAGACAACGAGTTGCAATCATAGGGCACTAAGTGGTCTCGTCGAATCACGCTGGTCCATCTTAGTCTTTTGATTGCCCCATGATTATTGCAATCAAGTCGCACTCATTGGTTCACCTACGCAGACCTAAACTCTGTGAGCACAGGCGGATCATCTGCCATTCACAGAGGAATACCAAGAGTACCCAATGTCCCCGGAAGCCGCGTGCTTCTTAACCCAGTCTGTTGGATCCTACAAGAATATCTAGATGGTCATGCGCTCCTCTTTGTGTCTTTTGACATCCCGATGATCTACCCCTTATGATTATTCATCCTCTAACGTATGGACTGGTCCAAGCGCCTCAGTTTTATATGTCATTAGACCCTATGTCTAAACATTTATTTACACGCTTACGCCACCTCGTGAGTTTTCACATTTAACTTGATTATTCTCCTTCACATTGATTTCCTTTCCAAGTTTAACAAGTTACCCTTGCTTATTATGTTTCATATATGACTCATTACTTGTAATTTTTATTAATAAGCTTTGTACCCCATTATCCATCCTATCTTATTTCTATATAATCCTAACTTATTTCTTATATACATTTTTCCTCATATCTATCTTCTTATTCAGTTATACTTCCATCTGTTGATGTCCCACAATCCATCGTTGTTTGCTTAGTTTTCTTAACTAAGGCTTATTGCTTAGTTTTCTTAACTAAGGCTTATTACTTATTTCTCTTAACTAAGGTTTATTACTTAGTTCTCTTAACTAAGATTTACTACTTAGTTATCTTTATCGTTATTTACTTAGTTCTCTTAACTAAGGTTTTCTAATCATAACTCATGTTATGTTTATCCACAAATACTCATTATCGCTTTGTAGTTTGTATTCAACTTATTTTATAATATAAGTTGTCCCGTTCTCTAGTCTTATTATCATCTTCCCTTGTCCCTGGGACAAGTCTACCTATTATATGACTTTCATATTCCCACTATATGTTCATAGTAGGTTGCTATCATTCCCCATTATGGCATTAATTAAGATTAACTTAACCTTTCCCATTTCTTTAACACGTTTACTTAACCCCTACCCAATTCAACTGGTTCGTAAGACCACTACAGATTTAATTGGGTTAAGTATTCTAATTCATTACCATGTCCAATTATGGTTATAATGGGCTAGACCTCCCACATTAGGCCTACAACGTGTGGATGCTGGATATGCCAGTCGGGTCTGGGCAGTCTTATTCCACAGTTGGGTCTAACCTTGTGTCTTAGCCCGATTTGTATTTACGTACTCAGACCTCCCACATTAGGTTTAACATTTGTGGCTGCTGAATATGTCGGTCAGGTCCGGCCAGACTTCCACCACTAATGTAACCTAACCTCGTGTCATATGTACAATTACAATTTCTAATTGTAATTACTAAACATTTCATTATTTAATTAATTAATTAATCAATTAAACCTTCCCCATTTGAATTATGCCTAATTCACTATTCAAATTTTAGACTTTTATGCCTCTTTATAATTCACTTTTAATTATGCCCCATATCATAAATTAAGGCATATATATATATATATATATGTGTGTGTGTGTGTGTGTGTGTGTGTGTGTGTGTGTGTGCATAAATATATATTGCACTAACCCAAACCCACACATATTTTCCAATTTATGCCTAAAATTCATATTCACATACGTTCTAATTTATGTCCTAAATCACTATTTAGACATGTCCCATTTCATACCCAAATTATTTTTATGCTTATAATCAAATTTCAGATCTTTGAACATAATTTGGTCAATATAGTCATACACTTACTCAAGCCATTCCTTGTACATAAATATGACTGTTTTTCATGTGAACTGTATAATACTCCGACTAATCCGATTACATGTTCAGTGTTATTCTATAAATCATGTAAACGTTCAACTGGCTAAATAAACAAATTATTGATGTCATAACATGCAAACCATTCCCATAGTTTACTATATTCAAGACATGAATTCGCAGATCTATTCATTTTTTACGTTTCATCTTGTTATAATCGCAATTTATAGTTAAATGTGCAATTTCTCAATTTACATATATATGGGAATGCTAAACGATAGCTATAACATTATCAAAAATTCATAGTTTAATTCCACTCACAGTGATTTTTGCTTTCCTAGGTCCGATTTAGATTAGCATCCAAAGTTCTTCCCTTCCTTGCGGCGTAGATTTGTAGATCCAAAATCCCTTTTTCTCTTCATCTTGAAATAGAAGAAATTCTAAATCTAATTCTTTTAATTTAAGAATAGATTTTGAAGAGAAAGGGAAGAAAGTAGATTTAAGATTTGCGGAAGAAGAAGCACAACTTTAGCATAGCTTTGGGATTGTGATTTTAGGGTTAGGTTTTGAGTTTTATTTATAGGTAGACTAGAACAACTAGGGCCTTAGGATTAAAATAGAATTCATCTAAACCTTGCACCTAGCTAAAGGAAAGAATGTTCTAGAGTAGGCTAATTGATTGCTCATTTTTTTCCTTTCATACACTTATGACGTTTCTTTTGTGCAATTAGATATATTGCATATCTTCCTTTCTTTAATTAATTTATCTCTACAATTATTGCTTTCCCTCTATTCTAATTGCATGCCCATATTTCATATCCAATAAATTTCCCTTTAATTTATTTATTGCAGCAATTTAATTGTCACATACATTTTTTTCATACAACGAAATTTATTTAATGCATCTTTCTTTATTCATATATAACCCTTTCCTTTTTCCCACATGCGGTTTCTTTTCCATTAATGCATCCTTCCATTATTTTATATACAATATGAATTGTATTAATTCTTTGTTGCATATTTCTATTGTTCTTATATTTTTCCACGCATTAAATTTATGTTAATTTGGTTCATGCATCTACACATTTTTAATTGCATGCATTAAATTCTTAGCCGTTGTGTATGTATATATACATCTTTCTTATTTTCACGCAATTAAATTTATTTATTAATTGCTCATTACATTATGTATACAAAATTTGAATTGTACACTCATTAACTCATTCAACTTCTTTTCTTCTTACTTCTAATTAGTACATTATATTGTACTATTTTTAATGCATTGCATATTAATCTCTTTCCTTCATGCATTTAACTCTTTTGACATTTGTTTTCTTTCTATTTTGATTGCACATCCTTATTTTACAATCAATTTACTAATTCTTCTTTTTATTTATTTATTCTTTCATATGCACATAATTAATTACATGCGCTAATTCTCTTCTTACTCTTTTTGTTTACATATTATTAACTTTTACATTAAAATATACATATGCACTATTATCTATTTTCTACTTAGAAAAATTGTGGGGTGTTACATTCTCCCACCCTTAAGGAATTTTGTCCCTGAAAATTCGTTTAGGGTAAAATAGATAATCCCTCGCAATCATACTTCCATCATGTGTGCATCCAATTTTTTTTCCAGACATTGTGCGCATATGCGAAGTGAAATACATCATAGTAATGCATGTATGCCTAATTGGTACCACCTATATGTATGCAAACTTTTAAAATCTCTTTTTAAAACATGATGCTTACATCCTAAATATACTTCCAGTTCTATATGAATGCAATATTTTGAAAACCAAAATAGTTTTTCATCTAAATCTTTCCACACTCTTACAGAGTAAGAGCATAGTTCATCCAATTGTTGCATCCAAAACCCTACCAACAATCATTAAATTTCAAAATTTAGAAAAATCTAATTCTCTAAATTCGATTTCTTATTTTACCAAAAGGTATAAAATAGAAAATTTCACATCTTCCGTTTTTCTTTTATGTACCTATTCTAATTATACTTGGATTTCTACATAACTATTCTATAAAGATTTCCTATTTTCATATCCAAGCATAACTACATAAGAAAATTTTCATTTTTATTCATCTTTTTCTTAAGATTTTCATTTTCTTTTCCCGTCACCTTTGCTGCTTTGCTAAATTTGTTGTTTTCTTTTTAGTTAGGCTATTCTCTTCCTTAGCTTATTTGACTTAGTCTAATTACTTAAGTTTATTATTTTTCAAATAAGTCTTTCCATTTTTCTACACAGCTACTATTACGGGACAAGAATCTTAGGACTAGGTCACAAGTCCAAACAACAGAATCTACACACTTACTTGCCCTTCACTACCTAGTAATCACTACTAGTCCATGCTGTGTATTACTAGCCTATACTTTTCTTTTTCTCAAGCAACAAACCTAAGTTTCTTAATGCTTATGCATTCTACGGGAATTTTATACCATTCCAATATGATCTTTGCTATTTATTTCTCTTGTTCTTTCTAGGAACTAATCCTTACCTACTCCATTTTTATTTAAAAAAACATGGTTTGGCTTCCTTTCTTTTCATTACATTTTTCTTCCGAATATTAAAAGTGTTAAAATTCTATTTTCTTCTCCAAAACTTGCTTTTGCCAAACTATAAAAACATGTTTCAAAATAAAATTGCAAAACACTTTTTTTTTTCAAATCACAAAACTGGAGTAGAAAAGGTTAACTACTTCTTAATCGGGTTCACATTGTTTCTACCTATGTTAATTTTGGCTGCTTTCTACAAGGTGCAAAAATCTACTCTATTCTTACTCTCTACAACTTATTTTGTCCTCCCAACAAAATTTCTTTATAGATTAATAATCAAAATTTATTGTTAACAGCATAGAGATTTTAAAACTTCATTTTCAAAATGCAACTTTTTCATGAGAGAATTATTTTTAAAACAAGTAATCATTGTTTTACAAAATATATAACCCACTTTACTTTAAAACCCAACATGCACTAAATATGTTCTTTACATATTTTCCTCAAACATCAAAAACACTTTTAAGATTAAAACTTGAAAACACCACAAACTCCTTTGCCAAAACTTTTACAAATTCAAGTTCTTAAAAGCTAATCATTGGGTTAGACTCAAAGTGGGTCTTTAACTCAACTAGGCTTTCCTAGACACTTCTCAACTATATATGTTTCTAATCCATTTTCCACATTCTAACCTTTTTTTCTAACTTATAAGGTTTCACTTCTAAACCCACTACTCTAAAATGCTAACATTTCAGTTTCCATCCTATGGGATACTCTCTCCAATAACAATCATGTTGTACACTTTCCAACCAAACCACCTAAGGGTCTTAAAATTTCTATGTTCATTCCTTTAGTGTACAAACCAATATCCCAACTCTTTCCATATTTTACTCTTTCTACCTAGTGGGCTCTTTTATGGACTTAGGCCTATATATATATTATTTTTATATTTATATTTTTGAAAATACAAATACACTCACTCATTATTTCCCCAGGAACACTAAACCGAAGCTCTGATAGCAGATGTAACAACCCGCATTCCGACGGACCATTATTTTTTTTCAAAAACTCAATCCATCGAAACCCGAGTCGGTTTGCTCTGGTATCTTGCAAAAAAGATAGAGACATAAAACCTATCAGAGTTTGGAAAACATCTCGCAGCGGAAGGAATAAAATATAATGTAGTTGAAACATAGCTTTACCTTAATAATAATACTGCTAAACCAGTATCCAAAGCGCTATAGTCTCTGTCATGAACCTAACCTGCGAATGTTATGAGGAGGGGGTTAGAACATAAGTTCTATGTGAATGAGTTTAAACTACACTTCTTGGATAATCCTACATATACCATTCAATTATATTTTCTTATTTATTAGGTTATTTGTGTTATTAGCACTCAAGGCTTACACACAAGTCACACCCATCTACTCTCTAGTAGATTAACCTAATATAGTGTATATGTAGCTACCCCCAATTAAGGTATACTCTACTCGCATGGTCTCCACTGTATGTAAGCAGTCCCTTATCCAATGTCGCATGTCGTATGTATATCAGCGCTACGTTTGCATAAAACTATCATCCATGTGTTATATAAGCATTTGGACGGCCATTCTAGATTCTACTAGATTTTGTCATCGAATAATGCCCTCTAGTCTATGGTACACCACCCAGAGCAACATGAGTGTACCTAGACTTTCCCCACGCACGTATCATCAATCGTACTCGATGTCTATTTGCACATGTTCTATATATGTGCGCCCGAGTCCTGTGGCAGGGCTAATCAAGAAACACGGAACTTGATCGGGAGCTTTCAGATATCTGCCGATTGCAGATGCTAAGGTCTGCTTTTACAGTGGCTATGGACCCACTAGACCCCTCCCTCAACCAACAAATGAAAGGCACCCAAGAAAATCAAGAATGAGAACTGTAATCCTGACCTCCTATGCCCTTCGATCCTATCGGCCAACCTCACCCATAACTAGGCTGCAAAGTGTATGGTCTTTTTGAGTTCTCTACCTTTTCGCTTCATGTACTAACTGAAGATAGTAGGTAGACGCTGAGTTTCTATCACAAGGCACTAACTGGTCTCGTCAAATCTTGCTGGTCCATCTTAATCTTTTGATTGCCCCTTAATTATTGTAATCAAGGCACACTCATTGGTTTCCCTACGCGGACCTAACCTCTGTGAGCACAGGCGGATCATCTGCCACTCACAGAGGAATACCAAGAGTACCTTACGTCCCCGGAAGCCGCGTGCTTCTTAACCCAGTACGTTGGAGCCTACAAGAATATCTAGATGGTCATGCACTCCTTTTTGTGTCTTTTGACATCCAGATGATCTACCCCTTATGGTTATTCATCCTTTAACGTATGGACTGCTCCAAGCACCTAGTTTTATATGTCGTTAGACCCTATGTCTAACCATTTGTTTACAAGCTTGCGCCACCTCATGAGTTTTCACATTTAACTTGGTTATTATCCTTCACATTGATTTCCTTTCCAAGTTTACCAGGTTATCCTCGATTATTAATGTTTCATATATGACTCATTACTTGTAAGTTTCATTAATAAGCTTTGTACCCCGTTATCCATCCTAACTTATTTCTTATATAATCCTAACTTATTTCTTATATAAGTTTTTCCTCATATCTGTCTTCTTATTCAGTTATACTTCCATCTATTGATGACCCACAATCCATCGTTGTTTACTTAGTTTTCTTAACTAAGGCTTATTGCTTAGTTTTTTTAACTAAGGCTTATTACTTACTTCTCTTAACTAAGGTTTATTACTTAGTTCTCTTAACTAAGATTTACAACTTAGTTATCTTTATCGTTATTTACTAAGTTCTCTTAACTAAGGTTTTCCAATCATAACTCATGCTATGTTTATCCACAGATTACTCATTATCGCTTTGTAGTTTGTATTCAACTGATTTTATAATATAAGTTGTCCCATTCTGTAACAACCCGTATTTTGAATAACATGTTATAACATAAATCAAGGCAGAATTAAATGATAAAATATGAATCAAGGGAAACGGGCTGTGCCATTGCATTCGTCTCGAAAAAATACGCGAAATAGAGTCTGAGTTTTCGAAAATCGGAGTCCGTATGACCAAGTTATGGCCCGTCAAAGTTTTCCGAAAATTTCAAGTTCAAAAACAGTTCAAATATGAATTCAGAATTCAGAATTCAAATTCAGCCCAAGCAGGACAGGCGGGAAAATTCCCGCCAGCCCCCAAGTCGACTGAGGAGTCGACACACCCCAGGTGGTGTCGACTGCCCAATCGACATCCATGTCGACCTGGGTGGTCGGCCATTTTAGCCTGGTTCACCTGTTTTGGCTCCTGGGTCTTGTTTTGTTGGCTAGTGACGTGATTTGATGGCTCAGATCTGAATTAGGGTTAATCCTATGGCCTAAACTAACCTAATCTTCTATAAAAAGATCCTAATACCTAGCCTACATCAACACAAATCATTCCTACAACTAAATTATGCCAAAATGCTTCCTAATCATGGCGTCCACCTTCATATCATGGCCTCCATCCTCTTCATGAAAGTTTGAGTGTTCTAAGCTAGTAAAAGAGCCATCTTTCTTCATCAAAACAAGGATCTTTCTTCTTATTTCTCAAGGCTTGGAGTGGATCTTATCTTTAGTTGGGGATTTCTAGTGTGGCTTCGTCTCAATCTTGTTTTATTTTGTTCTAGTCTTCTTAGCCAAGCTTGGTAAGCCCTATTCTACTCTTAGATTTAAACTATGAAGTTAATATGCTCATGTAGCAAGTTGAAATGTGACTTTTGGGCTATATTTGTATGCATAGATCCATGTATGACTCTTTTGATATATGATTGTGGCACTATCATGAACCTAGTATCATTTACCTTGATTTTTGGGTAGAAAGTTATGAGCTTTATTTGTTGGTTATGCATAATGCAACATAGAACTTGGTAGTTATGCATAAATGCAACATAGAACCATCTTATAACCTTGATGTTAACTCGCATATGATCTTGAACTATGTGCTAATCACATGTTTTCACCCTATGTCAACTATGATCATGTTATCACCTATTTGCTAAGTGGATGCCATGCATGTTTTGAGGCTAATAATGCCATATGCTAGTATGTTGAACCCATTTTGCCTCATATATCACCATGTTGAACTTGTGATAGACTTTGCCACTTTATGCCCAACTTGTCATATCATTATGTTCCCCTTTTTGATCTATGTGCGTTGATGTGAACTTACATGCGATGGGACTACGTTGTGGGTAAAATTAAATGACATGAAACATGACTTGAAAATATGACATGTGATTATGCTTGAAAACATGAACGTGGACATGACATGTAGAAAACATGAAAGTGGCCAACTCGAGGTTGGGTTGAGTTTGTAGCATAAATCTACCCGGAACCGACCGGCTTAACTAGTGGCTACAAACAATAGGACCCAATGTGAGTAGTTGGTCACATCGCACTTAAAACCCGAGGTTAGACTAGGTTGTGGTGTAAAGCTACCCGGACCCGCCCGGCTTAACTAGTAACCACAACAAAGTCTAACGTGAGAGGTTGGGGTGCATTAAGTTAATTAATGCCACATGGTAGGGTTAAGTCATGGACCGCTTGAATACTTAACCAATTAAACACGATGGGTTGGTAGGGTTAAGTCATGGACTACTTGAATACTTAACCAATTAAACACGATGTATTGATAGGGTTAAGTCATGAACTGCTTGGATACACTTGACCAACTCAATACATGGTTAGGATAGGGTTAACCACACTTAACCCACTTGAAATCCTAGTTACGTGGTCCTTTTCAGCAGTAACCCACTTGGGAGTATCTGGATACCCTGGACTAGGCTAGGGTGGGGCACGATTACTGGACTGATTGTAAGAGACCAAAAGAGACGGCTGAATGGTGCACCGGTTGTTCAGGCGGACCATGGTCGTGCACATTAAGTTCGGAGTTGAACATGGGCACCGGTAGGTTTAGACTGTGCGTGCTTGAATTTTGTCTGTGGTTTACACCTTAGGGCTGGATACACCCTAGGGTGGACCTTGCACAGTTAACTACATTCCATGATTAAGCTGTATGACACCGATACACGACGTGTTAGGCTTATAGGGAGCCGATCGACTAGACCGAGTAGTTGGACCTTGATTTAGGTCACCTCATGATGTTGGGCCAACTTTGGGCCAAGGGATCATTTCTTGTTTATACTTGACATGGATTAGAATACTAGTACACCTGGTGCAACTTAACCTTGTATATGCGATTCCACACTTGATCTATCTTGTTAACTTTTCACCATGCCAGTTATCATCCTATGTTTCATCTCTGTTTTACATGTCCAGTTAACTTTATTAGTTTATATACTAATAGTAGGTAGGACTTACTAGTCTTTTTGACCGACCCGTTTTCTTTCGCCCCTTTTCTTCCGTTCCCCCCCAGGTATTCAGGGTGGGAACACTAGCACCTAGCTTGGATCTTTAGCTTGCTTTCTGGATAGCTCATGTACGGTTTGGACTTAAGCTCGCTATGGCTTTACCACGTCTACTTTGGGGATAATTTACTTTATGTTATTTCCAGTTTTCAGTTTATGTTTCTAGACTTGTAGTAGTTGGAAAATAATGACTAAGTACATTGATGTAACTTGACTATGGTTTTGAAATAGTAGTTTTATCCGCTGCTTTATTTACTCTGTTTTACTCATATGTTTTGTCTTGTGATATCTTCATGCATGTTTACCTTGTCCAACACCCCTCCAAAGCTGGTGTACTTGCTTAGAGTGACCCTGGCGGAGGTGGGGTGTTACATTTGGTATCAGAGCATAAGGTTTACGAGATTGAACAAAAGGTTTTTAAAACTTACCTTTTGAAAAACTATTTTCAAAACCAATTAAGTATTTTCCAAGAAAAGACTAGTTTATTTTAAAAGGCTATTCCCCAAAAGCCATTAGAACTATCCTTTGCTTCCTCATTCTAAATCTATCTTTTCCTTTTTCAACATGGCCGATCTTAACCTCCCCGAGGGAGTACCCATACCCGGATGGTTCTGAAGGTACTTGGAAGCTAAGGCCAACAATGCGGGCCCGGCAAACACTCCCACCGTACCTGAAGTTTCTCCTCCTCCTCCTCAGCGTCCACAAGAGGATTTCACAAAGTTTTGCAAAGACTTTAAGGCGACGGGTGGCAAGAATTTTATTGGGATGGAGACTTTTGTTGAGGCAAGAAATTGGTTAAAAGAAACTGAAGACCTCTTTGCCATCTCTGAGGTGGAGGACCGTAGAAAAGTCCTGTTGGCAGTATGGCTATTGAAAGAGGAAGCTGCTTATTGGTGGGAGGTCACCAACACTACTAGGCCTATAGAGACTTGGGCCGACTTTAGGATGAGGTTTGGGCTTAAGTTTCTATCATCTGCTGAGGAGAATCTACAAATGGAGAAGTTTATATCTTTGAAGCAAGGGGACATGACAGTGAGGGAGTATGTGAATAAGTTTAACCAGCTTGCTCGATTCGGTTTGGACATGGTTAACACACCCCTGAAGAAGGCTCTACGCTTTGCTTGAGGATTGAATGAGCCATTACAAGGTTTAGCCATGTCTCATATACCCATGGGGGCCACTTTTGAAAGCCTAGTAGACATGGCATTGCTTCAGGGAGATGATAAGAGTGGCAAGAAAGAAGTCAAGCCTAATGAGACTCAAACCAAGAAGGCGGACTCCAAGTGGGGAGGAAATCAAAGCAACCAGAGCAATCAGAGTAACAAGAATAATAAGAACAACAAGGGTAACAAGGCCAACAACAACAAGGCAAAGGAGACAAGGAAGTGCAACTACTGTGGGATCGTTGGACACATAGCCAAAGATTGTAGGAAGAAGAAGAGGAAGTTGGGAGAATGCTTTCATTGCGGAGAGACTGGACACTTCAGTAAGGATTGCCCAAAGAAGCAAGGGCAGGGGCAAGGACAGACTCAGCGAGCAGGACCTTCTGGAGGGAAGATGCATGCTCTCAACACTGCTCCAGTTCCGGACCGAGGTAGTATTTCTGTAGAAAGCCTTGTTTATATTTCTGGTTTTCCTGTTCGAACTTTATTTGATTTTGGCGCATCGCATACCTTTATTTCCTCTAACATTGTTGAAAGTTTGCACCTAAGTACTAGTCTTGTTGAGGATCCCGTTAGTGTTTCAAATCCAATTGGGGTTTCCGCCCATTTATTTATGATTTGTATGGATTTGAGGATTTCTATCTTGACCGTAGAATTCACATGTAATGCTTATGTTCTCGGGTTCATGGGATATGGGTTGATTTTGGGCATGGATTGGTTGTCCAGTTATGGAGCCATTCTCGATTGTGAGCATAGGGTAGTGAGGCTTATGACTCGCCTTGGCAATACCCTAGAGATTTCTTGTAACCCTCTGGATCCCGTCATGTTATGTTATCTTGAATCCCTCGACTCGTCTATTGACAATCTTCAATCTTTGAGGGTGGTCCAAGAATATCCTGATGTTTTTGATGAGGTGAAGGGGTTACCCCCTAAACGGGAGATAGATTTCCGTATATATCTTGTTGATAATGCCAAGCTAGTTTCATTGCCTGTTAGGCACATGGCCCCGCGAGAAAGAAGAGAGCTTAGCAAGGAAATCAAGGAGTTTCTTGAGAAAAATTTCATTAGGCGAAGCATTTCAGAATGGGGTGCTCCGGTGGTATTCGCCACTAAGGAGGATGGTTCGCTTCGTCTATGTGTTGATTATCGTGAGTTGAAAAAGCTGACAAAGAAGAATAGACACCCGTTACCGAGGATTGATGATCTCTTTGACCAGCTTGTTGGTGCTACTGTTTTCTCTCAGCTCGATCTCACCACTGGATTCCATCAGCTTAGAGTGGCTGAGGATAGTATTGACAAGACTGCGTTTAGGACTCTAGATGGATTCTTTGAATGGCTAGTCATGCCGTTCGGTTTGACTAATGCACCCGCATACTTCGTTGACTTGATGAGTAGGGTGTTCAGGGAGTTCCTTAACAAGTTCGTGGTTGTCTTCGTGGATGATATTCAGGTCTTCTCTAAGGACGAGGAAGAACATGCTACACATCTCAAGGAGGTTATGGATATGCTTAGAGCTCATCAGTTGAAAGCCAAGTTCTCTAAATGCCATTTCTGGAGAAGGGAAGTTCGGTTCCTTGGGCATATAGTTTCTAAGCAGGGCATAGCTGTGGATCCCGCTAAAGTGGTGGCGATACAAGACTGGAAAGTTCTGAAGAATGCAACTGAAGTGAGAAGCTTTCTCGGTTTGGCAGGATTTTATAGGAAGTTAATTAAGGACTTCGCTAGGATTTCAGCCCCTCTCACTAAGTTAACGAAGAAGAACTTAGTCTTTGCATGGGACTTAGAGTGTGAGCTTGCTTTTCAAAGGCTCAAGAAAGCCCTCACCACAGCTCCAGTTCTAGCATTACCCGATGGAGGGAAGTTGTTTACCGTGTACACCGATGCATGTGGCACGGGATTAGGTGATGTCCTGATGCAAGAAGGGAGAGTGATATGCTTTGGGGTAGGCAACTCAAAGTTCATGAGAAGAACTATCCCACTCATGATTTGGAGTTGGCGGCGATCGTCTTTGCACTCAAATCCTGGCGCCACTATCTTCTAGGTGAAAGGTTTGAGTTATATACTGATCACAAGTCGCTCAAGTACCTCTTCTCGCAGAAAGATCTGAATCTAAGGCAGCAAAGGTGGATGGAATTCTTGGCATCATATGACTTCGAGATAGCTTATACCCCTAGCAAGGGTAATGTTGTGGCGGATGCGCTAAGCAGAAGAAGGTTGACTTTGAGTCCCTTGTTTGTTGAGATGAAGAGCCTAGAGTTCTTGGCAACCTTTGATTTCACACCGGCTGTTGAGTCGATGACTGGTTCGTTAGCATCCCTTGAGCTTAGACCTATACTTCTTGATCAAGTTGGGGCTTCACAGAGGGAAGACCCGCAGATAGTCGAGATCATGGACAAGTTGATTCGGGGTGAGACGTCAAGTCACCTCGTTAGATATACTATTGATGACAAGGGATGGCAAAGGCGTGATGGAAGACTATGTGTTCCACGAGTGGGAGACTTAGTAAATAAAGTTCTTGAGGAGGCGCATCACTCGAGGATGACCACACATCCCGGAGGGGATAAGATGTACCGGGATATGAAGCGCATTTTCTTTTGGGATGGGATGAAAAAGGATGTGGCAGAGTTGGTTTCTAGATGCATTGTTTGCCAACAAGTGAAGGCCGAGTCGAAGAAGCCCGGTGGGCTATTACATCCATTGGAGGTCCCGCAATGGAAGTGGGAAAGTATCTCGATGGATTTCGTGGATGGATTGCCTAGGTCAAGGAAGGGAAATACGAGCATATAGGTCATAGTTGATAGACTTACGAAGAGTGCTCACTTTATTCCGGTGAAGAGCAAGAGGACCGCATCATGGCTAGCATCTGTTTATCTTCGAGAGATAGTGCGGTTGCATGGAGTTCCTTCTAGCATAGTTAGCGATCGTGACCCAATCTTCACTAGCCAATTTTGGAGTAGTTTGCAAGAAGCGATGGGTACGCGATTGAATCTAAGTACGGCCTATCACCCATAGACGGATGGCCAGACCGAAAGGGTGAATAGGGTACTAGAAGATCTGTTGAGGCTATGCATTCTTGACTTTGGTGGCACTTGGGAAGATCATCTTCCTCTCGTAGAGTTTGCTTATAATAACAGCTATCAGGCAAGCATAGGAATGGCACCATTCGAAGCTTTGTATGGGAGGCCGTGCAAGTCACCAACATGTTGGTGGGAGACGACGGATAAGCTTATACATGGGCCCGACATGATAAGGGACACATCCGAGAAGGTTGAGTTGATTCGAAGGCAGATGAAAGCGGCCCAATACAGATAGAAATCCTATGCAGATAAGCGAAGGACAGACTTAGAGTTTGAAGTTGGAGATATGGTCTTTGTGAAGGTTTCTCCTTTGAGAAATGTGGTTCCTTTTGGAGCAGTTGGGAAGCTGGCACCAAGGTTCGTAGGACCCTTCCCTATTATAGAGAGGATTGGGAAGATGGCTTATAAGGTGGAGCTGCCCGAGAAGCTGGCCGGAGTGCACAATGTTTTTCATGTCTCGCATCTCCGAAAATGCCTACACGAGTCAGCCGAGGTAGTTGAGCCTAGCATTCTTGAAGACGTGGAGGTAGAGAAAGAGGCAACCCTGAGGAGAGCTCCGATTCGTATGTTGGGAACGGAGATCAAGAAGCTGGGGAATCGAGAAGTCAAGTTAGTAAAGGTTCAGTGGAGTGAAGCTGATGAAGATGCAACTTGGGAAACCGAGGAGAAGATGCGTGGGCTTCATCCATTCCTTTTTGAGGGTACATTCTCAATCTCTTTTCCTAGT
>JASFAX010003054.1:0-43762 GCA_030737875.1 Allium sativum
TTTATTTGATGTTGTCTTGAGCTACAGCTACCACCATATGCCACAAATACCTCATCAAATGTTGTTGTGGGTCTGTGGTTCCCTTGTAGTGGCTCATTTGGGGAATATTGAATCTTATGGGGGATTTTGTTTTTAGAATGTCATTTGTAAATGTTGTATGGCTTCGGCCAGTCCCCCAATCTTCATTCATGTACCCTTTGTTGCCATTCATGATTTGCAGTACCATAGAAGTCGAATTGGGAGGGATAAGTGCAGATCGATTGGCTTCTTCAATCGATTGAGCTCTCTATGCTCCCTCTCTAGGCAACGTCGCCTGAGTTGCCATCCGGGATGAATTTCCTTGAACCCAGACATCCCGGTTGTATAGAGGATGTCTGGGAGGAAGATCCGGAGCTTGGACTATTTGAGCAGCATTCCGGTGCGCCGAAGGAGAAGCACTTCGATCCTGTCGAGTCATTGGATCGGACCTCTCGGTTAGTCAGATCGACTCGAGCCTGATTAGCTGTTCCGAGCTGGTTGGTGCACCCTTCCAGTTGCAATTGCTGTATTTTTTTGGGTCTTTCCAGTAGGAGTCATGGTTGAAGTTGATCTCTGATTCCTTCGGATGATGATGAGCCTTCCGAGTTTTGGTCCAGCAAAGATTGTTGATTCCTGAATTCTTCCCATTGCCTCGACATAAGGCTCATGTGTTGCCTCATTGCAGCGCTCTCTTGGGCATGAGCATTTAACGCCTCCGTTGTTTCTGGAGTTGATTCATCACAGTCATAAACTCATCACAGGTAGCAAAAGATGAGGGGGGAGCTTGATCTACTATGAAAGGTTGCGCTGAAGATGATAGCATAGCCTGGTCCGAAGTAGGCCCTAGCACGGTCGACCCTCCGACTGCATTCCCTAACGTTGCAGCTTGTGGCTTCTTTCCGGTACTGTATGCCAAGGATTTGGTGACCATGTTTCAATGATGTTAGAGAAGACGTAGGATCTCATCTTAAACTTGGTGATCCGGAAGTAGAGAAAAACCCTTCAAATGTCGAGAATATCAACGTTATCAATGAAAGCACCAAAGTGTTGAGACCAAAAAATGGTATAACGCCCAAGAGATGAAATTGTAGATAGCAAATGAACATAAGTAAACGAAAAATGAAGAGAAAAGCTATCACACATGAGTTATAGTGGTTCAACGTTAAGGAGCCTATGTCCACTTTATAATCTCTTATATGTTTGATGAACTATTACAGGTGAATCAATCACAACAATAATATAACCAGAGATTGGCAAAAAATCTAGATCCTTCTTCTTAGCCCCAAGGCTTATTTATAGATGCTAAAACATTTAAATAGGCAAAGATGTGTGTTATCCAATTTGGGATTTTAGGAGATCCTGAAGATGCATTCTTCTCGTAAAAGGTGGCCTTATTTGAATCAATAGCGACATGTGGCATCTGATCCGACCCTTAAGGATGTCCAGGAGCGATCAAGCAGGAGTAAGACCAACTCTCCAGGAGGATATTTTGTATAGAATTAGACTGGACCAGGCCAAGTCGTTCCGAAGATCACGGGCTCCAGCTGGCTTGCATATCAGGTTCTTGTGCTCAGCTTAAGTCTCAGGTATCGATCGATTCATCCGTAGATCAAGTAGTTCCATAGTCGGGGTTACTCAGTCCTTCTCGTCGCCTTTCTGAAATCTATGACATCAATGAATCTCGATGGCCTTGCTAAAAGATTGGTCGACAATAACAATATTTTGCAAAAACCAAAATCTGAATCAAAAGAAAATTTTGAATGATTACAATCATCTTTAGATAATTCAGAATCTCAAATTTGTCATCTCGAAATTGAGAATAGTACTTTAAAAAGTAAGAATTCTGAATTAAATAAGGAAGTTGATGATTTAAAAATTAACAAAATTCCTTTTGAATATGTCAATCGCAAATTTGGAATCAAACTAACAAACAAATTCGCAAAATTTAATAAAGGTCAAAATGATTTAAATGTGATTTTATTTAGTTATAGATCTTTTATACGACAAAACTGGTTTAAAATATAATAAAACTAATCATAGAAATAGTATTAGATATGCTTTTGTGCGCAATAAAAATATCACTGCTAGTACTAATGCACGAGTAAATTCAAGATCCTATTATCATAGAAATTCGAATACTTCTGTGATAGAGATATTTATAATAAATTTAGAAGTACGAAAGGAAGTACTTATAGAAGTTATTTAAGTATTTGGGTTCCTATAAATTGGAAAGATATATCGATGATTATTTTAATTTAGTATTTAATAATGAAAATTTCATTTTTAAAGGTTCTAATAAACCCTCTTGGGTATGGTTATCTTCCATCTAACCCTTGGACCGTAACAGAGGAAGTGGGTACCAAAGTATATATCATATTTTTTGCAGGTACACCACAACAAAGAGAAGACTATTTTGGTATCTCTAATATCTTTGGAAACAAATCTAAAATGGAGTAAATAAACGTATCTATTGTATTATGGTGTTTCTATCTTGTTGCTATTCTTTTTTATCGATGACAAAAGGGAAGAGAGATTGATATATTAACAAGTTTCTGCAGGAAGATATCATAGCCACAAACTCAGGCGGTGAAATTTATATATCATGTATTTAGGGGGAGGAATATACACTTTGATATTATATACAGAAGATTGTCATCAATCCAAAAAGGGGAAAATGTTAGATCACAAGTTTTTGATTCATGACATGGAAGAAGGCAAGATCAAAGGAGAAGTGATATAGGTTATGATTATTTAATTAATTGTGTCTTAGATGTGTTATATATTATTAAAATTTGTCCTCAAATAACTCTACACAAATGCACTTATGAAAAGACACTTCCTTTCACCAATGGTCATATTTCCCAACGGTCAAATATCAACGAAAGGACACTTCGCGAAAAGACACTTTGAGAAAACATACTTCGTGAAAAGAAACTTCATGAAAAGACACTTTCCAAAAAGACGCTTCCTTTCACCAACGGTTATATTTTCCAATGGTCATATCTCAATGAAAAGACACTTCCTTTCACCAAGAGATTTAATTAGTTGAGCAGTCATTTTTTACTAGTTGATTAGTAGTCCCAACTGCTATATTTCAGCGAAAAGGCACTTCCTTTCACCAAGAGTTTCAATCCATCTCCAAGAAAAAAAAGACACTTCTTTTGATTGAAACTCTTGACAAAAAATTACTAATCTTCGTATACTATTTAGATACTTCAATATCACTTTCCAAACAATTAATATTTGCTCCAATTTATGATTCTTATCTCCTTATATGTTGTGCATTCAAAAGCTCTCAAAATTATCGATTGAATCTTCAATTCTGTATTCATACTTGTTGATTCAAAAACGATTTACTTCCTTAAAATCTTCACATACACCTTATTTATTTGAGGATAAGATTATGAGAAGGGTTTACTCAAAGTGTGATTGATCCGTGTTACTTAGAACATATATATAGTCAAAGCTACCGTTGTATTTGTGAAGTCCTGTTCCGCTGCTCAGGCAAGAAGTCGTCTTCGGCTATTGAGGCCAAATCCAATTCTGTTGCTCAGGTCCCCATTCTGCTTCTCGAGTGTTTTAAAACCTGTTCCTCTAGGTGAAGTGAGAGTATTGATTAGTGAAATTCCAGAAAGGGCCTGGGACCGGATGTAGGACGGAGTTCCGAACCAGTATAAAAATCTCTGGTGTTATTTATATTTTCTGCTGCTATTATAATTATTTTACTGCTGATGTGATTACTGTGCTTCAAATTCTACATATATATTGGCCATCATTGATCCAGTGCATGGCGACTATTTATTCATCACTGCATCGACTTTTCATATTTTGGATTGGAATGAGGCGTATGATGTGTTTTTATATCACTTGATTATAAGAAACACGAGTTATTAAAAAGACCGGGTTTAACCCATTCTGAATAACTAGTATTACAATTAAATGTCGAAGATATAAAGACGGCGGTTGAAGACCGGAGAACTTCACATCGTTTGGATTATTGCTGATGCCCCGCGTGCGAGGCACACACAAGATGAGGTTATAAATGGTGATCGTTGAGACGTACTTGGAGATCGACCGGATAATCGAGGGCCTCTCCTTTGTATTGGACATATGGGACAAGGAATAACATGTCTCCAATTCGTACAGACCCAGAACGAGCTAGCATATGGATTGTATGTCTGGCATTGTATTGTATGTTGTGTTCGTTAATCTCTACTAAGTGTGTATATAAATATCTGTTTGGTGGCGAAATATTTATTCTCTTAGTTTAGCAACATTCTCTGAGGCATATGAGCCTAGAGATTATGTATTGGTGGAAATCAATGGGTATGGTATGGATTGACAACGTGGCATGCTGAGATGCATGGATCAAAGCGTTTATTGAAAAGCAAGGCTTTGTGGAAGACGTTCAAAGTGTGACTTTAATATGGCGCAGCTTTGTGTATAGCATTAATTCACGAGCTTGACACACCGGTATGAGTCAAAAATGGGATGAAGGACGGCAGAGAAAGGACATGCGTTCCCTTCTAACTAGAAGTGATGACAGGTTATGGAACCCAGACATATTTATTTTTAAGGATGTTGGAATCGAGGCGCCTCATATATGGTTGCACAAGGCCAAGATGGTCGACGTACTAATCAGATTTTAGGTCCGATTGGACCAGGGAATGTTATGTTAAGGAGAAACCCGAACTAATCGCGATTACGTGGGCCGACTCTGCCGATCCAGGAGACGATGCGTTTTGTTCTTGGGGCACATTCTAGATTGTCCCGAAACGGATGAGGTAGATCCTTTGCCTCGGCTCATAGATGAAAAATCAAATTCCAATACGTGATCTTATGATTTTATTTGTATATTATGGAGACATTGTCGGACAAGGTACTGTGTTGTCTATGATTGATACATTTATATTCGAAGTTGTTTTCTGCGCTATACATTAGTAATAATATCAATAACATTTGCTTCAAAGCTTATCAAGCATGTTCGACTAATATAATATAAAACTATATTCACTGGCTTGCGTTGCATTATATGATGGGACCTGAGTCTTATAATAGCTTCATTTTTCAAAAAGCATTGCGTTCTTTTATTCTGAACTGGTATTCATGTGAAGGAAACTCGTTCCGTGTTATACGGTGCGGTCCTATGATTTACCCAACTTTAAATAAAGTTAGTAAATGTTTTGTTTCTCATACCAGTCCCATGACTGACTCAGAGTTTATTGTTTTCCACCTAAACTCTGGGTGCCCATATTTTCCAAATAGGCAGCTAGTAGTTTTGGTTTTGCCGACATTTATTTAACGGGATCCTGGATTATGGCTGGAGCTGGTGTTTGGATTATTTTGTAGTCTTCCGCTAATTATAGTTATGTATGTAAATTTTCTGCTATATATTACTATTTTTACTCTGATATTCTTGTACTATGATGTAATTTGTTGTAATAGCAATGAAAAAATCCCTTGTTCTGTGTTATGATGCATCGTGTTCTCATGACAATCCGCGGATTTCTGTCTCTTAGATCCGACCTGTGTGGTTTATGGTCGCTTCGAAGGGCGGTGATTTTCGAGTCGTTACAAGTCCATGGCTTCTTCCTCCAAGATATAAAATTTCTAATTTATCTTCCTCCTCTCTAAATCAAAAAAAAAAATCCGAAAAAAGGGGAAATTGTTTCTGCTCTCTAAATTTTTCCTTCTCTATAATCTCTTCTTTAAAAAAATTCAAATCCCAAAAATCCTAAATCCTCCTCTAATTTTTCCTTTTCCCTTTTTTTCTTCAGCCCCTCCTAACTAACCCAAGCAAGCCACAAAGCCCAACCCCGATCCTCTTTTCCTCTCTTTTTCCCAGATTTTGACCTGTGTTTTAGAGGTCATAACTTCCTATTATTAAATCCCAATTCATTTTTTGTTTTCTGCAGATCGTATAAAATTGAAATAGTCAAAATTTTCATGTTGAAGACTTTTTTCTGGTTTTGAACTTTTCCAGGTCGAAATCGTGAATCTTTCACTCATTTTTGGGCTTAGATTTCTGATCCTAAAATTATCTTTCACTGTTTCAGTCATATCTTCGCCAAATTTTATCCAAATCCAGTTTTTCTCATAAGAAAAATAGAAGAGAAAAGAACTTTCAAAAAGTTTGCAGTTAGCTACTTTTTCCAATTGTATCATTACAGGTTCAAAAAATTTCATAAAAATGATTAAATTTTTGTCCTATTTCGTAAATTTTGTGTTTGTAATATTTTATTTGAACATATATGTTTTACTCCTTGCGAATATATATATATTTTTATAAAATAATAAGAGTGTTGATTTAAAATTTTGGTTAGAGCTTGGGTTGATTATTGTGGATGAATTTTAATTCAACTTAGTAGTTTGATTCGCTTGGTTCGATCGCTGCTTAGTTTTGTCGCGTTATTCATTTGCAATAGTTTATGGTTCCATTCTAGTTCTCGTATCAGCTTTGGTTATCAAACTTATTTGTCTCGCAATGTGAGAATCCTTAGTCGTGATTAACAATTTCAATATGTAAATTGACATCATTTGAAATGACATATGAAATGTTATGATTGCACTAGAAAACCCAATTTATTTGTTATGCAAGTCATTTACATGTGACACGCACACTTGTGACATATATGACGCGAATTTGATTGTCACGATACGGGATGATTTATTTGTGTTTTTTAAAATATTATATTTTGTTTTGTTCACGCATTGAAAGTTCCTTATAGATTTGTAAATCTATTATGGGTTGAAATGATACATACCCAAATCATTGTATAGATTTAGGAATTGAAACTGAATTTATTGGGATGCAGGTTGAAATGATAAATACCCGTAAATTGAATATTAAATGGATTGAAATGATATATATACACACACACTTTTACTTGGACTAGGTAGAAATTATATACGGACATTGTTGATCTATTTTAAAAAGTATTTTCTGAATTTATAAAAATATTCAAATTCAATAAAAATAGAATTCTAAAATTAGAATTTTATTTGAACTTATATGTTATAAAGCGTTGTGTTTAGATATTTAAATAAAGTTATATAATATAGCATTTCAAGGTTAAGTTAATATATGTTTTAAAATATAATTTTAAGAATTTAAATTATACATCTATTTAATTTTGAAATTTAAATAACTTTATCATTTTATAAGCAAAAAATAAATCTTTCAATATAGTTTAATAATTATCAAAATTTAAAATTATATATGTATATACATTCTCAAAAATATAAGCATATAAAGATTTAAAGAAAAGTTTGAAATTTATGATAACGTTATTTTAGTAATGAAACTGAACACAAATTGAACATTGTTTTGAAATTGTTGAAATCAAGAATATACTATTAAAAGTTTGAACTTGGTTTGAATTGCAATTTTTGAATATGAATTAATGACACCCCGAACTTGAAAATACCCATAAGTGGTTTGGACTGGACTATCTTAAATTATTTGAAATTTGTATTATTCAATATTAAAGTATTTTAAATTATATTATTTAAATTTAGTTATTACTTTATAATATTATATATATATATATATATTAAACTTAATTTATATACCTCCTATAAATATTTCAGTAATATTATTTTATTTTTATTTAACTATTATTTATTTTATATTTATTTTAATACAAATCATTTATATAAATATAATTATTATAAATAAAAATATTTTGTATTATATTAACTATTTTAAATAAAACTTGTTCTAGTCCTACACTACTAGAAAATGTGTTTATTCAGGCTGGGTGCCCCGATGGTTTCCGACGGCTTTCAACGGGCCGCCGGCAGTCGTCGAGAACCATCGGAATATAACTAGTATATCCAGGCCAAAGTCTTCTTCTTCCCCATTCTGAAATTTTTCCAGCTTGATCTCATAACCCTAACCCTCCCCTCCCCCCATTTTGATTTTTTAGCTTCCAATCGTCAATTTCATCATCTCGGAACCTCCCCCCTCCCCTTGTGGCTTTAACATCAATCTCTAAAGCATCCAATTTAAGGTAACATCTCTTGCTTCTGATAAAAATCAATTTTTTTAGCTAAACCTATATATGCTTAAATTGGTAAATTAGGATTATTTATTGAATGTCATTAGTAATATTAGCGTTGTAGTTGATTGTGGCATCATCTTATGTGCAAATTTCATATGATATAGTGAAATTGAAAATTGTATGCATAATTTTTGAGTATTTGTGTGTATGTCCTTATTGTGTTTGCATAATCGTTATTATTTGTGTACATATATGTGCACCATTGTATGTATGTTATTGTTTTATTGTGTTAGTTGAAATATGATAAATTGAACGCATGAGCTAGGAATAATATATTATGCACATTTTGATTTATGCACAAAAAATGCATGAGTCCAAAATCTAATTGAGCCTGCTAAAATGACAATAATGTTAACTCATATTTAAGATGATGTGATACGTCGAACAAATTTGGAAATTTAGTTTTTTTTTTTTTTTTTTTTTGTAAATGTGAACAGTTTGTAAAACTATATTTTTTAGAAAAATGCGCACATCTAACTGACTAATGTCCCTTATAGAGTTTTTGGCTCCGTCCGACGTATGTTGTACATGACCATTACATAAATAGGTGTTTTTGTTAAAAAAATGACCATTTATATGCATCTGATACAATGTTTGTTGGATTTATCCTTGTATTGGACAAGTTATAAACATAGTAAGCATTTATATTTTGTATACTACTTTGTCTCAAACGATTTACAAAATTTCGATTAACTTTTTTTTGTTTCCAGCATACACGCATTTGTGTATAATGCAGAGAACAAAAGGGAAATGCTGTCGGTTTTTGTTGAATCGTTTGAGATGAAGTAGTATACGAAATGTAAATGTTTAATGTGTTTGTAATGGGAAGTACAATGCCTGACCAAGGAAAAAAGATACGTTAAAAAATATAATGTGGCATATTTGAAAATATTCTTGAATTTGTGAAATTGTTATTTAAATTCAAATATTATACATGTGTTTATGACCATGAAAATAACCTTTTTGGA
This sequence comes from Allium sativum, assembly GCA_030737875.1. Taxonomy (NCBI): domain Eukaryota; kingdom Viridiplantae; phylum Streptophyta; class Magnoliopsida; order Asparagales; family Amaryllidaceae; genus Allium; species Allium sativum. The sequence goes on from JASFAX010003054.1 coordinate 9,050, forward strand.
ATTTGTATTCTTGAAAAGGAATGAGAAACTCAATAACAGAAGATTTTTATAATGGTATAAATGTCTTTGTTGAATTCGCTCTAAATAATAACGGAAACGATCCAGAAAATCATTGTCCGTGTAGCAAGTGTAAACATTTGAAATATTTATTACCGGATATTGTGAAAGACCATTTGTGCAAAAATAGATTCGGACCCGAGTATTATGTTTGGAATCATCATAGATAAGTTGCAGCAAATACTTCTGTAGAGTTTGAGGTAGAAAGTACTATTAATGAAAATGTTAATATGACTCGTATTGAAAATATGGTCGAAGATGCAGCACGATCAATGTTTACTATAGTTGAAGTTGACAACGATGATGGAAATGTTGAAGAACTAAATATGGAAGCAATTTCTTTTATGATTTACGGAATCTGCTAAGAAAACTATTTGGGGTGGTTGTAAAAGCGACACTCAATTGCAGTAATCGCAGAATACATTGCGATGAAGTCAAAGTACAACATCACTGAAGCTGATTTTACGGCTATTGCACAAGGTTCAAAAAGGCACATGCCGTCCGATATTTTAATGTGTGAAAATCACTACAAAATAGAAAACTTAAGTTGACTTTTGGTTTACAATATCATAAAATAGATACATGCTTAAATGACTACATGTTGTTTTGGAAAGATGACATAAACCTTAGAAATTTAAAATATGTAATCAGAAAATGTATAAACCAAGAAAAAAGAAGGGAAATGAAGTTCTGTACAAGCGTATGCATTGCTTACCCATCACTCTAAGGCTTCAAAGTTTATATGCATCTTCTGTAACTGCATCTCATAAGGGATGGCATAACGTGAGATCGGAGGATGAGGGTACATGACCCATCGAGCCAATGGAGAAGCATGAAAACATTTCGATAAAAATTATCCTAATTTTGAATTTGAGAGCCGTAATGTTAGACTTGAATTATGTACGGATGGTTTTTCACCATTTTTTCAATTTGGTGCTAAAAATTCATCATGGTCCATTATCATCACAACATATAATTTACCTCTGTGAATGTATGTGAAAACACAATATATGTTTCTTACTGTTGTCGTTCATGGTCCCAACGATCCAATATAGGGAATTGATGTTTAGTTTACAATCGTTGAATGGGGAATTAAAAACACCGTGGAACTAGTGAGTAGAAACATACGATGTTTATTTACAACCATTTATTATGCTCCACACCCGTCTCAAAAAAGTGACAAAGTAGATTAGTCGGCAGCTTTTAAACAAAGCCCAGATTTACTTTTAATGAGAAGAATATTCCAGATGAACGAGCTTATCAGGCAGATCTTGAGAACAAAAAAATAAAATTACAGACAATCATACAGATTTTGGACCTTTGATCAATGGATTAAATGTTCTTATGGAAGCGTTTGACAGTACAGAGAAAATTAACGAAGAATATGAGACCGAATCTGAATCAGAAGACGATGCTGATTGATATAAAATGAGTAGTATTAATTTGATAGTTATGCTACCATTTTTTTTCAATTGATATAACTATGTTGAATTTTTGTTATGTTATGAAATTGATGCAGCTATGAAATCTAATTTGTTTATTATTATTTACATCCTTTACCATTTGTCATTTATTTAGCAATTTTTAATAAAAATGCAATCTAGTTGCTTATCGTTGGAACATGAGACCCAATATGAATCATGTATATATAATTCCAGTTTTATTCCCATTTCAAGAAGTAATTTATATCGTTTATGACATTTAAGTATGAAATATATTTTGTTATCATGTTATTATTCTCTTCTGAATTGTTGTATTTATATGTCATGGGTATAGACATGCCATCTAGGGGTAGGAGTTCATCCAGATCATCAGGAGGCGATGGTCCATCGCAATCATCACTGCAGACTGTTGTTACATTAATACCTAGAGCTAAGGAGGTAAGAAATAAACTACATTCAACATCTAATTTTTTTTAACGATATATACTTATGTGAATCATATTAAAAAAATAGGAGATTCGATTTACAACCTTGGCGAATTGTGTTGGATGTTTCTTGAGCAGCATATCAGAGTAGGCTATCAGATTGTTGGCCGAAGTAGGATACTATTCCTCCGCACATAGTAGAGTGCATCTAACAGGATTGCTTATAAGTATTTTTTTTCTTCTGTTTTTCATGTTTACTTTTTTTTCGCTTTCATACTATTTATCGTTTACAAGGTAATGTTGTTTTTAATGAAACACAGGCTGAGTTGGACTTCCAAACAAATGATATGCAGCTTGTTCGAGATCACTGGATGCGTTAAGTTGCGAAAGAACTGTAAGGATGCAATGTATGAAGTGAAGAAACCAAATTGGATCGGGGCGAATGTATGAGAAGGTTGGCTGAAATATTAAAATAGAGAGGATACGAAGGTAAATGTATAGTAGTAAACTTTTTTTTTTCAAATATTTGATTGATAGAAATTTAAATATTATCTAAAAATAGTTGATCGGTAACTAATGTATCCAATTTTGAATGTGTGGGCAGAGTCGGAAAGAAACTCTGCAAACAGAAACAAAAATCTCATCAATCATCGAGGAGGATCAAAGTCATTCCAGCAATATCAGCAAGAGCTGGTAAATTTACTGAATTTGAGTTGTAAATATTTGTTTTACTATATAATGTTGAATGTACAATAATTGTATAAAATAATCAATTTCAAGAAGTAGATGACTAGGGTCCTGTGTCATATATGGACGTGTTTACCGGTACACATGTCGTCGATCATGTAAATCCGGATGGGACTGTTTATATACATCACACGATCAAAAATCTAGCAAGAGCTACGTAAGCATATTTTAATTTATTTACTATTACTAATTGTTTTACTTAATGTATTTCAATTTATTAACTATTAGTGATTGATTTATTTAAATATAATTCATGTAGGAAAAGTTTATGGAGCAGCGGCAAAAAAGGTTAGCTGAGATGGGTCAGAAGAAGCTAACGACGGATGAGGAAGATGCTATATTCGAGTTAGTTATGGATCCACCGTCACGAACAAAACGATATGAATTTGCAATCTAGCAGTAAGTAAATAAAATATGAGAAGATATGAGTTTAATAATATATTAGAAACTAAATTATGTAATTATTACCGGCTAGCAGCCAAAGACGAGGCCGACAGATCTGGGATGATATCGATCATGCGAAGATCAAGCTTGAGGGTTAGAATGATGTAGCTTGAGGATCGGAACCATCGGCAAGCCATAAAGATGACGCAGCTGTTCGATCAGCATATTGCCGAATACATGCAGTAGTTTGACCACTTCTCTTCCTTTGTTGGCTGTGTAGGTAACTCTACAGACGAGTGATGCTTTTGGGAGGTATGTTTTTCTATGATTGAGTAGGTAACATAGTTGTTTGACGGTTTATCGGGACATGTTTGATCACTAGTTGTATATATGATAGACCCGATGTTGTATTATGTGATGGTACACTTGGTTTGTTGTTGTGTGCTTGTAGACTTACCGTTTTGGTTGTTTGTGGATAGTTTGTAACGTATTGCACGGGTACTTAACAAGTATGACTTAATTTATGTATTTTATGGTTTGGTAAATTGTATGAAGCTTTATTCTTGATTTTTGGTTGGAATTGTATATATTGGGTACTGTATAGCAATGCCAGAAGAGTGTTTGTATATGAAATGTGTCAAGAAGGCTAAAATGTAGCAGGAATATAAAAAATTAGCAGTAGGTTTTCCAACGACTTTCGGGTATGTCATATCCGAAAGCCATCTGAAGCCGTCGAAAATATATACGACGACCTGTGTCGGGAATCGTCGGAAACACTACTCCCCGTCACCTTTATTTTCGACGAATATTTTGGTGGAAACCAATGGCCACCGACAGTTTCCAACCGTCGGAGATACTGCTCTTTCTTATAGTGCAAGCTATTCAATTTGAAAGAGTTAAAATAGAGGTTTTTAAATAATGACATTTAAGATCTAGGAATGTGAAATCAAACTGAAAATTTGTTAGTAAACGGTTTTGTAAATATGAAATCTAAATCTTGAACCTAATCAAATAACGAATTCATTTCTGATTTATGAACCTAATCAAATAATGAATTAATGTATGATTTACGAATTTACTCAAATAAGAACTGATATGAATTATGATTTATGACATTGAAATATTTGAACGTAATTATTTGAATATAAGCCAATATTTTTATTATTTGATTTATTATATTTTAAATATACTTTAAATATAAATGACCACGGTATGAAATAAGTGTTTGATTGTTAAAGAGATTGGGTCGGTATTGTCATACTCTCTACTAATATAGATATCACTGTGCACATGGTGGAGAATCCAAAATAAAGTAGGATGGTTTGGCAAACGATACTGTAATGAAGTAAGAGAACGATGATGGATAGCCTTGACCTTCAGATAATGATTAAAATGACTAAAACATGATCTATACTGTGATTAATAGAGATAACACCACTTATCGGACACACTTCTTTGATATCATATTCATTACTTTGAATTTGATTAAGGCTCTTTAATTTTGAGAGCGTTGTTCAATGTGATCGGTAGTTATGGCTATGCATTACCGCTGGTCTAGGATTGTAAACTGGTGGAATCCAACCATACGTAATGCCTCGTGTGCCTTGTCATATTATCATGATCGAGCCTCTACGATTTTGATTTGACTTTGTCGTATAGTGGCACATCCCTATCCAATGACCGTTTAACATGTGTTTTATATTTAATATTTATCACAACATTTATAAATGGCGCAAGGTAAAAACATAATCTTCCCTACGTTATTTTCACTATTATATTTAACCACACTATCACGTATTGTATTATATAATATCTAGTTTAACGACGATGCATAAAGAATGGAATCTTAAAATATATTTTAAGTTACTTGTGCATTTCAGATGGGCATTTCACTTGAGTTGATTTACTATTGAAAATGTGATCATAACTCGAGTGTTTTGTTTTTCTGACTTGATGCTTAAGTCGAATTGAGTAGTTCAGCTTTGGCAATTTATTTATTTTTGGAGCTGGAGATCTAGTATAGATTCAGCTTATTATCTATCCGCTATTGCCATCTTGGTGATATGATTATTCCATTCCGTAATTTGCTTATGTACTAGACATTTATGTATCTAATATTTTATAATGTATTAATTTATTACTCTAATATCAAGTATTTTGATTGAAATTTTGTAATTAGTAGCATCACGAACTACTAAGTTATTTTTTTCGCCGTGAGTTATTTGACTATTTTGAATATGTGATCGGTCTTTTCTCAAATTTGATTTTATCAAACCTTATAGTGATAATAATTTGCTACTTTGCCGATTTGAGTTGGTTTCATTACCAACTTGAATGGTATGAAAAGGTAGGTTGTTACATCAGCTTATTGGGACAGTACGCGTTTCAATCCGTGCTCGTTTTTTAACATTCTTATTAAACTATTGGATGTTGTGTTCTACTGTTCCTGACTGTGTTTTTTAGTGTTCCGCTTTGAGAGTTTTTTTATTGTTGTTTTTTTCTCATTATCATGTTTATATATTATTTTAACGTGTTTGGATATTTTATAGTATATGTGAAGTGTGAACTAATATGACAAATGCAATTACTAGACATTTGCCACTTTTCTATTTTATTTGGACAATTGATAGTAAATTCTTTAAGAAAGAAGTGTGCAATATTTGTCAATGTATTATGGTCGGTAGGAGGGATGGACGACCCATATCAACCTAGTTGGTGTGGAAATTATGCACCAGACATTTAATGTTGAACTGCAGCATCTAGATTTTTCACATACAACGAAGTTGACCATCATTTAGTAATAAATTAAATAGAACAAGTCTATTATGTACAGTACAGGTCTTCATCTATTAGACATATCTAACAAGTATTGAAATTTAACTTTGTTGATAGGAATATTAGTAGGCAAATGAAGTCCTATAGAAACCGTATCAGAAACCATTAAATGCGCGATGTATGAATGGAGGAAATGTCAAGGTTCTCAAGTTCTTCAATACTACTTTAGGTTTTTAGCATTTGTTGTCTTTGTTATAATATTTATTTTATACTCCTATAATTGTTTGTGATCACATATAAGCAACTTTGGCTGATCGTTTTGTGGACGGAAAGTGGAAAAAAAAAACACTGCTGCAAGTTAGGTTAAGTTTTCTGCGTAAAACTTTCAATTTAGCTTGGGTTTTTAAAAGTTAAAAAGAAAAAATCAATAGAATGAATTTGATTATTCTTATACATAATACATACATACTTATACCACTATTAGTTTTTTTTTTTTTAAATATGGATAGTGCAAGTTACCATGAGGCTTGTATTTTTCATTTTAATGCATACTGGGAACATACAATGAAAATGAAAAGTGGAAATAATAGTTGACTTAAAGATGGTTTGATACATGCATGCAGCCTTTAACACTTTGAACATGGGTGGAATACCACCCTTCACAACCATGCATGATTAGTATTTTCCTTCTCAAAACAGAATCCTTGTATAACCCATTTATCAAATACAAGTGGAGAAAACCCGTTTGGGTAGCTGTTCCAACTATTCAAACTGATTAACGACCGCTCGGCAACCAGATACTCTAAATTGCGGCGAGGATGAGACACGCAGACGCAGGGCCAAATAACGAGTGAGGACAATTACAATAGACAAGCTTCGATGTTGAAAAATAAAGTTGGCCAATACAATATTATGGAGGATTCATCTATTTCATCGCATATGTATTACATATGTTACATGGGCTGACACTTATGTGGACTTAATTAAGCCCAACTGCTGTCTCTTTTGTACATTGTCCACAATTGTTATACTGCACCTATATATAAATGGTGCCTATGTACATTATCAGTCAATTAATAATAGAAAGTCCTCACTACATTTTCTCTACAATTTATCAGTTTACAATTACATCTTCTGATCAAAAGTTAATATGGTATCAGAGCTCTTCTTGCTTAACCACCTTCATTGAATAGCTTTCTGATTCTTCTGTAGATTTGTTGGAGATATCCATCAAATTAAGCTTCATCACTTAGACATCAGAACTCATCAGAGAAAATTCTCATCATTTGAGTTCAAGATTCACAACCAATAAATGTGCCATGCCTGACCTTTTGGTGGCTGCATCAAACATTGGCTGCAAATCTTATGTAGGCTTAAGATCATCCATTCCGCAACCGATCAAGAGAATCAAAATACACTATACAATCAAGAAAATTTTCTCGGTTTTTGTCTATTCTTATCAAGATTCCATAGTCTCTCATCATCATAAAGATTTTTTCAAGACTGTGCAATATCTTTTGATTAACTCAATACTAGATTGCGGAATTTCAGTTCTTACCTGTTTCTTGAAGCTATCTCTTCATAATGGTCGAACCATCAGTATTAGTAGGAGGTGAAACTTCCAGTACAAGCGTCAATCCACCATCACAACCCGCTAAGCAACTCAACAAAACCATCATAAACCCTTAGAGCCAACTAATCACGGTCAAGCTAGATGAAAACAACTTTCTCTTATGGAAGCTTCAAGTAGAAACCGCCATACAGGGCTATGGACTTGAAGGATACATCTATGTGACATTGCCAACCCTTCCTCAGTTCATCACTGATAAAGACAACAAGATAATTAGCAATGAGGATTATAATCAGTTTCATAAACAAGAAAGACTGATTAGTGCTTGGCTACTATCTTCTATTAGCCCAAATCAGTTATCTTAAGTGATCGGATGCAAAACTGCAAACGATATTTAGGTCACCGTTGACAAGAACTTTAGTGCGCAATCTTCAGCCAAGTCCCTGTTCTATATAAGACAATTACAGAAAAGAAAATTTGAGCATGTTGAAATATATTGCCAAGGTTAGAAATATATGTGATATGCTTCTTGCTTCAGGTAGCAAGGTTGATGAGTCAGAACATGTATTGGCATTGTTAAATGGTTTAGGCAACAAGTATGAAGCTGTTATTGCAGTGATAACATCACAGAAGGCAACACCATGTCTTGATGATGTTCATTCAATATTACTCTCACATGAGGCTAGGATTGATATCAAGAATCTAGCAGTGAGTAACAGGGGAAGAGGACAACCCTATAGAGGCAATAACACTAATCAGAGCGGAGGCTACCCTAACCGTGGAAGAGGAAGGGGTAGGTGGAATAACAATAACAATAAACCAAAGTGCCAGATCTATGAGAAAGTGAGACACAGTGCTTTTAAGTGTGACTTTAGATACAATTCAAATTTTGTGCCAAACCAGAATGACAATAATCAAAGATGTACAGATCCAAATGCCAACATAGCACATACTCAAGGTGATGCATCAAATTCCTTAGACAACAACAAAAGAAAGAATCAGAATGAATGTACAGGGAGTGACAATTTTCAAGATGATAACTGGTATCCCGACTCAAGGGCTACTAATCATATGACAAACAAACTTGATAATCTTAATCAAGGAAACAGGGAGTATAGAGGTAAACAGTCAATAAGTAAGGATAATGGTAAGTGTATCAACATTTCTCATATTGGTAATAGCATAATTCAAGTAAAAGGAAACTATTTTTACATAACCTACTTAGAGTGCCAAAGATCAAAAAGAATTTGATTAGTGTACCACAATTTGCTTCAGACAATAATGTTTTCTTTGAGTTCTTTCCTAAGTACTGTCTTGTTAAAGACATTCTAACTAATGAAATTTTACTGTAGGGTGATGCCATAAATGGACTATACAAGTTCAGAATTAATACAAGATAAAATCCTGTAGTTCAGAACTCATGTTATACCTTTGTAGTACAAGAAAATTGTAATAATGCAACTGCTTTTGATATTTGGCACTATAAACTTGGCCACCCTAGTGTAAAAATAATGAAAAACATTTTCAGCAGAAATAATATTGCCTGTAATGATGTTACTATGCCTTACATTTGTACCTATTTTCAAATGGGTAAAAACCACAAGTTGCCATTCAATGATTCCCTAGCTAAGTAATCTAAACCATTTGATCTTGTCGCATCTGATTTATGGGGACCTGCCCCCAATAAACATTGATTATGGCTACAAGTATTATATTTCATTTGTAGATGCTCACACAAGATATACATGGATATATTTTTTGAAATCAAAGTCTGACACTCATGACACCACCATTAGATATATGAACGTGACTGAAAATCAGTTTAATACAAAAATTAAAGTCATACAATCAGATGGTGGGTCGGAATTTAAGACTTTGGACAGTTATTTCAAGGATAAATGGATTATCCATAGAATTACTTGTACATATACGTCTGAACAGAATGGTTTAGTTAAAAGAAAACATAGGCATATAGTTGAGACTGGTTTAACACTACTAGCACATGCATCTTTACCAATAAAGTTTTGGTCAGGATTATTTAATACTGCTGTTTATCTAATCAATAGAATGGTTTTGTTTTTCTGACTTGATGCTTAAGTCGGATTGAGTAGTTCAGCTTTGGCAATTTATTTATTTTCGGAGCTGGAGATCTAGTAGAGATTCAGCTAATTATCTATCCGCTATTGCCATCTTGGTGATATGATTATTCCATTCCGTCATTTGCTTATATACCAGATGCAACACCCCACCTCCGCTAGGGTCACTCACAAAGGGAATGCACTAGGTTTGGTGAAGCATTATCGAGGTAGACATACACAGAAATATTACAAGACAGAACATATATAAAACAGCGGAAGTAAAACAAATTTCATTACCTTATAAAATAAGGTCTAAAGCCTTTTACATCAGAATACATCAAAACCTGTCTGGAAATAATAAAGAAGCATAAAACCTTTTCATAAATTATTTCCCCAAGTGAAATAGTAAAGTAGCCATAGCCCAGAAAAGTCCAAGCCATACAAGATGACCCTCAACAGAAGAAGTCCGAACTAACAACAACATTTCCTCCCTGAAACCTGGGGGGGAAATGAAAGACAAAGAGACGAAAGAAAACGGGGTCAGTCATAAAGACTGGTAAGTCCTATCTACTTCCAGTATAAAAACAGGTAAAGGTAACATGACATGCATAAACTGAAAGTAAACATAAGGATGACGACCAGATAGATAAACTAAACCAGGGTAACAGGCTGAACTGCCGTAGCAAGGTAAACTAAGATATCATGATAAACTACGGTGTCATGATAAATCAAGGTATCACATCGTCAGGTTTCTATCAAGTATACTATCTCAAGGTATCTATCCTGTATAACATCCCACGGTATCAATCATGTATATTTCTCATAGTTCTAACATGTATATTTGCTTTGCACCTCTCGTACTAGTATCCCAACCCACGTCCTGTGTTAATTATGAATGTCCCTTGCCCCATGTCAGGTAATAGTCCATGTCAACCTAATATATATAGCATATGTAGGTTTTCCCCAACTCGTATGTTTCTTTCCATGTATAAGTTCAGTCCTTTGTCGTAGGCCATACGGGCTTTCCCATGTGAACGTTTTATCCTTGAGGTTATTTTGGACTTCTACCCTTGATCTTGTTATGTTTCCTTACCATGAACTATCGCGCGTTCCCTTAGGATTTATGCCACCTAGGACCACTAGGGATTATGCTACCTAATGAACGTTTCCGTGTCTTGGTTTGGGCTTTGGCCACCTAGGACCACTAGGGATTATGCCACCCGTCAACCACGCCCTTTTATCCCACGTATGTATCGTGAACCGTTTTCCATATCTAGACGCACATGTTCCTCAATGTGCCATCCGAGTTCCGTGCCAGGGCAAATCAAGAAATACGGAACTCGGTCGGGTGCTTTAAGTCGTCTGCTGATGCAGATATCAAGGTCTATTTTTGTACCCGTGGCTATGGTCCCACGTGACACCTCCCTCAACTACTGAAAGGCAATCCAAGAAAAATCATGTATGAGAACTACACTACGGCCCATCGATGCCCACTTCCAGATAGCCAACCTCACCCATAACTCGATAGCAAGTATATGGTCTGTTGGGAGTTCCCTGCCTTTCCGTACGTACACGATTGACTAAAGATGGTAGGTAGTCGGCGACATGCTATCCAGGGCAAAATCAAGTATCGTCGACTCCACGCTAATCCATCCCAGTCTTTAGGTCGCTCGCATAGCAACCAAGGCATACTCTTGGCTCTTCTACCGCAGACCTTAACCCCTGTGAGGCCGGGTTTCATGGACCATCTGCCACCTCACAGAGGGATACCAAGAGTACCCTCACGTCCCCCGAAGCTACCGCTTCGTTACCCAGTTCGTTGGAGCCTTTATCTAAGTCAGATAATTTGCTCCCCCTCGTGTTTTAAGCGATGACCTACCGTACCGGGTTACTCATCTATTCATGAACTAGTCCCATGTCCTTGGCTAAGAATTATTACTTAGTTATACTTAACTAAGGTTTACCACTTAGCTTCATTTCTCCGTTACCCTTGATTAACTATGATTTTCTACCTAGTTCCTCTAACTAGGGTTTTGCCTATTGGGTTAAGTGTTGTTATTCAAGTTCATGGCTTAGCCCGCCTATGAATCATGTCAAGATTGGCTAAGTATTCAAGTCCAAGACCTAGCCCTACAAGTTGGTTAAGTATACCAAGAAGCTCATGACTTAACCCTATTCAATCATCAAGTCAATTTGGTTAAGTATTGGTTTGTCTTAACCCTATCAGATTATCGTGTTAGATTGATTAAGCATAGATTATCTTAATCGCATCAGGTCATCGAGTCGGATTGGTTAAGTATGGGTTAGCTTAACCCCATCCACTAATCGTATTACCATGGTTAAGCCCAATGTTAAAAGGTCTTGTGACTTAACCCTATCAGGTCCACCCATTAGATTGGTTAAGTATAGGTTACTTAACCTCATCAAATCATCATGTAAAATTGGTTAAGTATAAGTTACTTACCCCATTAAATTATCATGTTAAATTGGTTAAGTATTGATTACTTAACCTCATTGAATTACCAAGTTTAGATTGGTTAAGTGTTTAACTTAACCCCATCGAATTTCCGTGTTTAGATTAGTTAAGTATAGGTTACTTAACCCCCTATAATTACCGTTATTAGATTAGTTAAGTCTAAATTACTTAACCCCATCTAATTACCAAGTCGGATTAGTTAAGCGTAAATTACTTAACCCCATCTAATTACCCAGTCGGATTAGTTAAGCGTAAATTACTTAACCCCATCCCCTAATTGTCTTGTATGGTTAAGTGTCATTAAAAAATCAAGCCCGGTCCCACTTAACCTACCCATTCGTGTCATATCGGTTAAGTGTCATTAGTCAAATTTACTTAACCTTATCATGTGGCATTAATTTAATTAATGCACTCTCAACCTCTCACATTAGACCTTGTTGTGGTTACTAGTTAAGCCGGGCGGGTCCGGGTAGTTTTACACCACAACCTAGTCTAACCTCGGGTCTTAAGCGCGACATGACCAACTTCTCACATTGGATCTTATTGTTTGTAGCCACTAGTTAAGCCGGGCAGGTCCGGGTAGATTTATGCTACAAACTCAACCCAACCTCGAGTTGGCCACTTTCATGTTTGGTCTAGTGTCTTATTACACTTACAACCCACCCATGTCTAGTTCAAGTTCCATGTTTTCCCACGTGTCATGACCATGAATGTCATGTTCTCATGTAAACCCCATGTCAAGTTTTCCGCGTCATTCTCATGTTTGTCTATCCTACCCCAAATCGTGTTTTCACTTGAGTAAAAGCAAGTCAACATAGGAGGTATACTATGGCTACATGAAGACCCCAAAACATGCACGATGCCACAAAAGGGATTGGCTCCAAACATGCATGGTATCATAAGGGGGTTTGGCCTTAAAACATGAACGATAGTGTCATATAGGGATTGGCCATAAGCATGCATAACATAAAAGGGGATTGGCCACAAGCATGCACAATGTCATATAGGATTTGGCCACAAACTTGCATAGCATTCTAAGGTAATTTGGCCACAAACATGCAAAACATTCTAAGGTAATTTGGCCACAAACATGCATAAGCCCCAAAGTCAAGTTTTTGCCCATGTTTCACAAGTCAAGTGGTTCCCAAAGGTTCATGCTAACATTTCATAGATAAAGATTCAAACTTGCAAGATATACTAGGTTAAACATAACATGAATGGCATGATTAAGTCGCTACAACTTGGCCCAAGGTCATAGATCATAGAAAAGGGGCAAACTTAGGTTCACATAAGCTAGCATACTTATGTTTCATCGCATTTTATCCCATGTCACATTAGAACCACCGTCAGAATCTATAAGTAGCTAGAACTTACATAGCGAGGCTTAGGGAAGGTTTATGCATCGTCGTGACGAAGAAAGGTGGCTCCTTTGATGAAGAACCGTCATGAAATCGCCGTAGCAACGTTGGTCGAGCCTCGATTTGGTGTAGCAAGCTTGCACCTTTCGATTCGGATCCGATTTGCATGCATAGTCTCTTGGAGTTGGAGATGGAGGCCATGATCACTTGGCATTTGGGCAGCACTTCGTGGCATGAGTGAATTATGAGGGGTTTAGGGTAGGCTTAGGGTCTTTTTATAGAGATTAGGAGTAGTTTAGGCCGTTAGATTAACCCTAGGATAGATCCAAGCCCTCAAAAATCGTCACAAGCCTCCAAAACCGAGCCAAACAGCAAAACAGGTGTACCAGGCTGCCTGGGTCCGACCAGGCAGGTCGACCCCCAGGTCGACCCTGGGGTCGACTCCCCAGTCGACCTGGTCCCACCCAGGTCGACACCCAGGTCGACCCCCTGGTCGACCTGGTCTGGGCGGGATTTTTCCCGCCTACCCTGATTTTCTGAAATTTTGAATCTGTTTTGAATTTGAATTTTTCGTGAAACTTCACGAGGCCATATCTCGGTCATACGGACTCCGATTTACGAAATTTCGGACTCTATTTTGCGTATTTTTCCGAGACGAACGCAATGGCGTAACCCGTTTCTCCTGATTCATATTTTATGATTTTATTCTGCCTTGATTTTTGACTTAACACGTTATTAAAATTCGGGTTGTTACATTCTCCCCTCCTTTAAGGATTTCGTCCCCGAAATCTCCAAGTTAGGAAGAACGTATCCTACCATCCATCATCCATCTACTCAAAACATCATCCACATGCAACCATTGTCCTTAGACGATTCCTAATGCCATATGAACATATGCAAAACGTGTGTGTATATGCTCCTTAGCTAATGCTAATGATTAGGCCTGAGTAATCTTTCTAATGCAAAATATGTTTGGTGCCATGAGTCCAACATGTATGCAAATAGTCCTAGTCATATAAGTACTATATGCGTGCACAAACATTCATTCATATGCAACATCCGCATGATAACACATTCAATTTCATCCATAAACAAGTATAAATACTCGTGCATATGCCACATGAATCGTGACCGCGTCAATCTAGTATCTAATGTGTATTCGCACATCCACGAGCAACCACTTGCAACCATTTGCAACCATATCAATCATAACATGTTTCAAATACATGTTTACATCCATAGAGTTATATCTAAGGTTCCCAAGATAAGATCGAGGAGATAAACAAGACAAACTCCTTACGGGGTTTGTAACAGAAACAGGACCGAGAGGATATCCACCAAGCGATAGCATGTAAGTAAGCTCTACAGGAGAACAAGGGATCAACGATATACTCTTACAAAGAGACACGATGCGCGCGTCTAAGCCGCATTTCCTTGAGATTAATTCCAGTGTGCCTTGACTGCCTTTGACTTTATGATTTCGTAGCTCCTTGATTCCTATTTCCAAGGTATGAGTCCGAACTCTTTTCACTGTCGTCTCTCGTTTCACTTTCATTTATTCTTTCCCTAGTATACTTGGCTCAACCATATCTACGCACTCATGCAAGCTCTCCAAAATTCACTAGTGAATTCTGGATCTCGTTTACCAATGCCAATCCATGTTACCACGTGCACTTACTAGGGTGATTCCTATAACCCATACTCAAGCGGAATGAACCATCCGCCTTATTGGCGAACGTTATTCGATCGGATCAGAGATTTCCGATAAATACATAAAGAGGTTCTAGGTAACTAACCATGACAGAACCCAAAAGGTTATACGAGACTTCGAAGGTATTACCAAAGCAAGCCAAGAGTCTGACTACCCTCTTTTCAAAACCGAGAATGGCATCCCTTACTGGATAACCACTTTACCCCTAGAATCCATCCATAGCTCAACAATAGAATCATTGCTTCTAATCTCAACACTTGGCATAGACGTCCTCAAATCCAAGCAAGTCATGAATAAATGGATCGATTCTCCAACCAGATTTTGGGACTAAAGTGGGATCTTCTACCATGCTAGTACTAAGGTGCAGAGACTTAACTATCGAAGCAGACTTAAATGATGCAATGATCAAAACAAAGTCTAGACGGGATGATAGAGAGGAAAAGCTAAACGTTTAACAAGATCGTTACCATCCTTATGAGATACGCTAGAAATGAGAGTATACAATTGCCCTCTCGATGATCTTGTCCTTGTCCCATGATTCTTAACTATCCGTCCCATTTTTCCTCCATTGTGGCTTAAGCCATACCAACAAGTTGCCTATCCTTAAGCTTGTGTCCCTTATCCTTGTTCCTGCTATCCTTTCTTATAACGCGGCAACAGGTCTCTCGAGAACCACCTCCATCGCACGGAAAACACTTCGTAGCACGAAAAGATTAGTCGCAGTTAAAACTACTGTGACTACAGATGGAGGAAAGAAAGGAAAAGAAATTCAATCAAGGAAACGAAGGATAGTGCTAATGGCCTTTGGGGAATAGCCTTTAAAAACTTTTCTTGAAAAATGCTTCTTTGTAAACGGTTTCTCAAATACTTTTCAGAAGGTTTTATAAACTTTTGTCCAGTCTGGTAACCTTCTGTTCTGATACCAAATGTAACACCCCACCTCCGCTAGGGTCACTCACAAAGGGAATGCACTAGGTTTGGTGAAGCATTATCGAGGTAGACATACACAGAAATATTACAAGACAAAACATATATAAAACAGCGGAAGTAAAACAAATTTCATTACCTTATAAAATAAGGTCTAAAGCCTTTTACATCAGAATACATCAAAACCTGTCTTGCAATAATAAAGAAGCATAAAACCTTTTCATAAATTATTTCCCCAAGTGAAATAGTAAAGTAGCCATAGCCCAGAAAAGTCCAAGCCATACAAGATGACCCCCAACAGAAGAAGTCCGAACTAACAACAACATTTCCTCCCTGAAACCTGGGGGGGAAACGGAAGACAAAGAGGCGAAAGAAAACGGGGTCAGTCATAAAGACTGGTAAGTCCTATCTACTTCCAGTATAAAAACAAGTAAAGGTAACATGACATGCATAAACTGAAAGTAAACATAAGGATGACGACAAGATAGATAAACTAAACCAGGGTAACAGGCTGAACTGCCGTAGCAAGGTAAACTAAGATATCATGATAAACTACGGTGTCATGATAAATCAAGGTATCACATCGTCAGGTTTCTATCAAGTATACTATCCCAAGGTATCTATCCTGTATAACATCCCACGGTATCAATCATGTATATTTCTCATAGTTCTAACATGTATATTTGCTCTGCACCTCTCGTACTAGTATCCCAACCCGCGTCCTGTGTTAATTATGAATGTCCCTTGCCCCATGTCAGGTAATAGTCCATGTCAACCTAATATATATAGCATATGTAGGTTTTCCCCAACTCGTATGTTTCTTTCCATGTATAAGTTTAGTCCTTTGTCGTAGGCCATACGGGCTTTCCCATGTGAACGTTTTATCCTTGAGGTTATTTTGGACTGCTACCCTTGATCATGTTATGTTTCCTTACCATGAACTATCGCGCGTTCCCTTAGGATTTATGCTACCTAGGAACACTAGGGATTATGCTACCTAATGAACGTTTCCGTGTCTCGGTTTGGGCTTTGGCCACCTAGGACCACTAGGGATTATGCCACCCGTCAACCGCGCCCTTTTATCCCACGTATGTATCGTGAACCGTTTTCCATGTCTAGACGCACATGTTCCTCAATGTGCCATCCGAGTTTCGTGCCAGGGCAAATCAAGAAATACGGAACTCGGTCGGGAGCTTTAAGTCGTCTGCTGATGCAGATATCAAGGTCTGTTTTTGTACCCGTGGCTATGGTCCCACGTGACCCCTCCCTCGACTACTGAAAGGCAATCCAACAAAAATCATGTATGAGAACTACACTACGGCCCATCGATGCCCACTTCCAGATAGCCAACCTCACCCATAACTCGATAGCAAGTATATGGTCTGTTGGGAGTTCCCTGCCTTTCCGTACGTACAGGTTTGACTAAAGATGGTAGGTAGTCGGCGACATGCTATCCAGGGCAAAATTAAGTATCGTCGACTCCTCGCTAATCCATCCCAGTCTTTAGGTCGCTCGCATAGCAACCAAGGCATACTCTTGGCTCTTCTACCGCAGACCTTAACCCCTGTGAGGCCGGGTTTCATGGACCATCTGCCACCTCACATAGGGATACCAAGAGTACCTCACGTCCCCCGAAGCTACCGCTTCGTCACCCAGTTCGTTGGATCCTTTATCTAAGTCAGATAATTTGCTCCCCCTCGTGTTTTAAGCGATGACCTACCGTACCGGGTTACTCATCTATTCATGAACTAGTCCCATGTCCTTGGCTAAGAATTATTACTTAGTTATACTTAACTAAGGTTTACCACTTAGCTTCATTTCTCCGTTACCCTTGATTAACTACGATTTTCTACCTAGTTCCTCTAACTAGGGTTTTGCCTATTGGGTTAAGTGTTGTTATTCAAGTTCATGGCTTAGCCCGCCTATGAATCATGTCAAGATTGGCTAAGTATTCAAGTCCAAGACCTAGCCCTACAAGTTGGTTAAGTATACCAAGAAGCTCATGACTTAACCCTATTCAACCATCAAGTCAATTTGGTTAAGTATTGGTTTGTCTTAATCCTATCAGATTATCGTGTTAGATTGATTAAGCATAGATTATCTTAATCGCATCAGGTCATCGAGTCAGATTGGTTAAGTATGGGTTAGCTTAACCCCATCCACTAATCGTATTACCATGGTTAAGCCCAATGTTAAAAGGTCTTGTGACTTAACCCTATCAGGTCCACCCATTAGATTGGTTAAGTATAGGTTACTTAACCTCATCAAATCATCATGTAAAATTGGTTAAGTATAAGTTACTTACCCCATTAAATTGGTTAAGTATTGATTACTTAACCTCATTGAATTACCAAGTTTAGATTGGTTAAGTGTTTAACTTAACCCCATCGAATTACCGTGTTTAGATTAGTTAAGTATAGGTTACTTAACCCCCTATAATTATCGTGTTTAGATTAGTTAAGTCTAAATTACTTAACCCCATCTAATTACCAAGTCGGTTTAGTTAAGCGTAAATTACTTAACCCCATCTAATTACCCAGTCGGATTAGTTAAGCGTAAATTACTTAACCCCATCCCCTAATTGTCTTGTATGGTTAAGTGTCATTAAGAAATCAAGCCCGGTCCCACTTAACCTACCCATTCGTGTCATATCGGTTAAGTGTCATTAGTCAAATTTACTTAACCTTGTCATGTGGCATTAATTTAATTAATGCACTCTCAACCTCTCACATTAGACCTTGTTGTGGTTACTAGTTAAGCCGGGCGGGTCCGGATAGTTTTACACCACAACCTAGTCTAACCTCGGGTCTTAAGCGCGACATGAACAACTTCTCACATTGGATCTTATTGTTTGTAGCCACTAGTTAAGCCGGGCGAGTCCGGGTAGATTTATGCTACAAACTCAACCCAACCTCGAGTTGGCCACATTCATGTTTGGTCTAGTGTCTTATTACACTTACAACCCACCCATGTCTAGTTCAAGTTCCATGTTTTCCCACGTGTCATGACCATGAATGTCATGTTCTCATGTAAACCCCATGTCAAGTTTTCCGCGTCATTCTCATGTTTGTCTATCCTACCCCAAATCGTGTTTTCACTTGAGTAAAAGCGAGTCAACATAGGAGGTATACTATGGCTACATGAAGACCCCAAAACATGCACGATGCCACAAAAGGGATTGGCTCCGAACGTGCATGGTATCATAAGGGGGTTTGGCCTTAAAACATGAACGATAGTGTCATATAGGGATTGGCCATAAGCATGCATAACATAAAAGGGGATTGGCCACAAGCATGCACAAAGTCATAAAGGATTTGGCCACAAACTTGCATAGCATTCTAAGGTAATTTGGCCACAAACATGCATAACATTCTAAGGTAATTTGGCCACAAACATGCATAAGCCCCAAAGTCAAGTTTTTGCCCATGTTTCACGAGTCAAGTGGTTCCCAAAGGTTCATGCTAACATTTCATAGATAAAGATTCAAACTTGCAAGATATACTAGGTTAAACATAACATGAATGGCATGATTAAGTCGCTACAACTTAGCCCAAGGTCATAGATCATAGAAAAGGGGCAAACTTAGGTTCACATAAGCTAGCATACTTATGTTTCATCGCATTTCATCCCATGTCACATTAGAACCACCGTTAGAATCTACAAGTAGCTAGAACTTACATAGCGAGGCTTAGGGAAGGTTTATGCATCGTTGTGACGAAGAAAGGTGGCTCCTTTGATGAAGAACCGTCATGAAATCGCCG
The DNA here is from genome assembly GCA_030737875.1 of Allium sativum. NCBI lineage: Eukaryota > Viridiplantae > Streptophyta > Magnoliopsida > Asparagales > Amaryllidaceae > Allium > Allium sativum. Next base: position 28,761 of record JASFAX010003054.1, read on the forward strand.
TAGCAACGTTGGCCGAGCCTCGATTTGGTGTAGCAAGCTTGCACCTTTCGATTCGGATCCGATTTGCATGCATAGTCTCTTGGAGTTGGAGATGGAGGCCATGATCACTTGGCATTTGGGCAGCACTTCGTGGCATGAGTGAATTATGAGGGGTTTAGGGTAGGCTTAGGGTCTTTTTATAGAGATTAGGAGTAGTTTAGGCCGTTAGATTAACCCTAGGATAGATCCAAGCCCTCAAAAATCGTCACAAGCCTCCAAAACCGAGCCAAACAGCAAAACAGGTGTACCAGGCTGCCTAGGTCCGACCAGGCAGGTCGACCCCCAGGTCGACCCTGGGGTCGACTCCCCAGTCGACCTGGTCCCACCCAGGTCGACACCCAGGTCGACCCCCTGGTCGACCTGGTCTAGGCGGGATTTTTCCCGCCTACCCTGATTTTCTGAAATTTTAAATCTGTTTTGAATTTGAATTTTTCGTGAAACTTCGCGAGGCCATATCTCGGTCATACGGACTCCGATTTACGAAATTTCGGACTCTATTTCGCGTATTTTTCCGATACGAACGCAATGGCGCAACCTAATTCACCTGATTCAGAGTTTATGATTTAATTCTGCCTTGATTCTTGTCTTAACACGTTATTAAAATTCGGGTTGTTACACCAGACATTTATATTTCTAATATTTTATAATGTATTATTTTATTACTCTAATATCATGTATTTTGATTGAAATTTTGTAATTAGTAGCATCACGAACTACTAATTTATTTATTTCGCCGTGAGTTATTTGGCTATTTTGATTATGTGATCGGTCTTTTCTCAAATTTGATTTTATCAAATCTTATAGTTATAATAATTTGCTACTTTTACCAATTTGAGTTGGTTTTATTGCCAATTTGAATGGTATGAAAAAGTAGGTCGTTACATCAGCTTATTGGGACAGTATACATTTCAGTTATGCTTGTTTTTTTAACATTCTTACAAAACTACTAGTGTGTAACCCGTGCGTTGCACACGATAATGTTATGAAATATCGTTTTTAAAATTTAAATGTTAAAATTGGAACTTTATTATACAACACAGTAATTTTCCAAAAATGAATATAATATAATTATTTTGTTGTTTATACATGATATGTGTTTGTAATTTATATTTCTTCGAAGGAAAACAATAATTTTATTATTCTTATTACTACTATTAGCAAATATTCTTGTTGAAATTAACATATTATAAATATTTTAGATGAATTAACAAATATTGTTTAACTTATTTTTTTATATATGTTAAATTTGAAATTATGTAATTAGTTACATTAATAATTTTTGTTATGTATTTTGTAAGTTTATATATTTGATTGAAAAATTAATTTTGCTATGTAAAAAGGTAATATGTTGTTTTGGTTATTGTGTTTTTTATGTTTATGGGCTGTAATTTGGATTTGTATTTGTGAATACGTGCAATATCAGATTAATTTTTGCATTTTGTTGTGAATACTTGATTAATTTAGAATATGTATATTTGACTCAGTCATATTCTGTTAAATTAAACTATGAACCCGTGCTACGCACATGGTTATCTAATAATGAGATACGACTGCCCAATTAAAATCTATCCACCAGACATACTGAATCTTTGAGTTATATAGAGAGTTAATAAGTTACACCTTTACAATTGGACCCTTCTAATTAAGGTTATACAACCAAACATAAGCTAGTTTGTTATGTACTGTTACAACAAACATACATTACAAAAAACAATTTGGCCATTGAATCTCAATTGATTAACCCACTGTTCTGATTAGCTAATGTTACAATAATTTGACATCATTAGAATACTGCAAAATAATAAATTTTGTCAAAAAAATGACACTTCTAAATACTTTCTCTATGGCTGCAAAAAGCTCCGCATCCGGAGGCATACATAATAATAAAGGGGAAAAAAAATTAAATTCTTCCATTGCTATAGTGTAACCATTTTGTGCGACAACTCATCTACTGTCACGTTGCTTTCATTATCCGCTTCTTCCTGCAGAAGACAATGCTTACAGTGCTAGTCAGTAATACATGGCTAACAGATTTTATGATATTGATATAGCCATAGAAATTCGGACAAACATATCAACAATGCAATAAATTGCATGAGACAAAAAGAGAAAAAAAAAAAGAGATCAAGAACTTTGAAGTTTGAGTTTCTTGTGAACTTAAACCTGCGTCATTTCCTTCTTTCACAACTACACTTTGTGATGCGCTGCTAGAGCTCTTCAGCAAACTACAAGGACTACAATTTGGTCTGCTTGAGCTATTTTCTGCATGTTGTTCATCTCCCAAACCACTCACTAAGTTAGATTCAGGAGTATTTTCAGAAGTGACATCCGAGGCTATGCCTTTATATGCAATCACTCTCTCCCTAGACAAAGCAGCAAAAAGAATAAAATATGCCAACATAATACATCTTCAAGCTGTCAAACATGGTTCAATATTTTCATGTACTATTTTCAGTCATTGGACATCAAGGTTAAACATTTAATATTTCACATTTTAGCACTACTCATTTTGCCAACCTCTAATCTACTTACCTATTTGCATCAAGAATGAAGGATCAAGATAGATGTAAACGTTCGGGTAGTATCTTGGTTGAGCAGGGTTAACTATGCTAACGATAGTGTCTAGTTTGCGGTGACAATTTAACAGGATAGAACGCATTGTTATCTTTTGCAAATAATGTAAGATAGCGGTCACTATTAGGCCGTTGTAACTGAGCAGACCTATCAAAGTTATATATGTGTAGTATCTTCTAACACACAAATACAAACAACTTAAAAAGGTTATGAACGCTTCGCAGCACATCATATATTGTCTTTATTAAGGAAACAAATGTATCACACTGAAACCGAGTAATGTCACGTTATATATACTCCAAGGAATTTGTTCATATTGTCAAGTTTAATTGCAATCTTATAAGATTTTGCCATGCCGGTTTTCCAGTTCCACATGTGATGTCATATTCGTAGGATCACATTGATTACCTTGGTAAAGAAGTATTCTTAGTACTGGAGACTTCTTCCCAGGGTGTTCTTCAACATAAGCAAACTGTCGCTTGAACCGATCAACTCCACTGTGACAGAATGCTAGTAAGTGCAAATAATAACAGAAAAACATTGAAACATTCACCAAAAAGCAGCATTCAAACCTTTTTACATGAAAGTATTGGTGTACAAATAATATATCTTTGTACACACCATATAAATACATCATGATATGTATTTCAGTGTTAACCCAAGTTGGAATAATTTGGCACAATGAGCCTCTTTCATTGGATTAAACTGTTGACTAAGGTTCAAGATTTTGTTTTTCACTTTCGTTCCGATTATAGGTAGTTTCTAAATTTTGGTTCCACTTCAGAAATTTCAAAAATTCCACCTTATTCACAGTTTGAAAATTCCAGTACTTTTTTCTAAGTAAATAGCTAAATATGTTGGTAAACATTCAATACTTATATTAACTATCCCACAATATTCGAATTACATACAAAATACATGCATTACATATAAGAACATAATTTGTGAAATTATTTTACATCATTTATTAATCCATCTTATTTATTTATACAAATCATTCTAACAATTATTAACTCGAAAAAGCCCAACTCAATTAGAAACTTAAATATTTAAAACAGAGCCCATCTTCTTTTCTTTGCCCTAACCTCATAATTCAAAATTGAGAATTCGATAATCATATTGAAAAGGTAAGCTATTTGAACACAAAATAAAAAACAATTGGTGACACAAAAGATCCAAATCTTTTTGTCTTTATATGAAAGGTGGAATTCATATGGCAATCCAATGGTGTAGATCTATTGTATCACAAATTATGTCAAATTTTTGTGTTCAAATAGACTTCCCATTGAAAAATTATTCATGCTGACCAAAAACAATCCTCCTACTGCAACCTTATCCTTTTCTCTAGCTTGACTACTTCACCCTTCCCGACTACATCATGCTAGATGACTACATCTCACTCGATAAAGAAGGTAATTTTCTTATTTCTCTGTGTTTATTTCCAGTGATCCAAATTAGATTTATTTTGATTTTCAAGTATGCAATTATGGAGGATTATTATTATTTTCTGTTTTTGTTGATTACCACACAAAATTTTGCTGCTAACATCCGAAACCGTAATATCAAATGAATTCCATTAACGAAACTAAGATGGAATGACTGGGAATTCTGGCATATGTAGGAAAGAATCTCAAACCTTGTTGTCAATTATCATCTAATGTCTTGAGTAAAGTTTAACGGTTTCTTAAAGGAACTCAATGACTGAATAAGGTAGCATCAACTATGTTAGTTCTCTTAATAGAAATAATATTATAATCTTAATTCAATTTTTGTCCCTTTTCATTTAAATTGAAATATTTATTGCTAAAGAACCATGGTTTGAGGTTTTGACCGAAACACCGAGATCACGATCATTTCATTCTGGTTTCAGTAGGGGTCGGAACAAAATCGAAATTCCAGATTTAACTAAAAAACTATAGAAATTTCAATTTTATATAAGAAAATATAAACAAAATTATCGTCTAGTGTCTTGACTGGAATTCCATCTCAGCCATTAACGGAATTATCGTCTAGTGTAATATCAAATGAATTCATCTCAGCCATTAACGGAACCAAGATGGAACGACTGCTGGAATTCCAGCATATGCAGGATAGAATCTCAAACCTTGTTGTCAATTATCGTCTAGTGTCTTGAGCAAAGTTTAGCGGTTTCTTAAAGGAACTCAATGATTGAATAAGAGAGCATCAACTATGTTGGTTCTCTTAATAGAAAGAACATTTTAATCTTTGTCCCTTTTCATTTAAACTGAAATGTTTATTGCTAAAGAACCATGGTTTGAGGTTTTGACCGAAATGCCGAGATCGCGGTCGTTCCATTCTGGTTTCAGTATTGATCGGAACGAAATGAAATCGAAATTCCAAATTTAACTAAAAAACAACAAAAATTTCAATTTTGTGGAAGAAAATATATAAACAAAATTATTTTAGTTAAAACATATAAATATTGAAAACCTAAAATATTAACTTTGAAAACATACAAAATCACAAAATAATATATGAATAGCATAACTAAAAAAAAGTTGAATACGAAGTTAAGCATAAATGTTTACTTTCCAGTTTGTGGATACTGCAAGAGCCATGCATACATGACAATGATCACTTCTATTGTTGTTAAATAATAATTGTAATTGAGTAAGGGTCTGTTCTGAAAGTATAACATAAGTCCAGTTTTAGGCTTCAGGTTGAGCACTGTTTTACTAACTACACAGCTTATAGATGCATCAGCATTGGCATGAAATTTTAAAAGAGAACCACCAATAATAATATATGTATATTGATACATAAACTTCTTATGTTCAGGACTTCCAGGTGTCACATATTACAAAGAAAAATTTGTGATAGTGGATCATGAAAAACGACTGAAGGAGGCAGCAGTAATAGAAGGCGGATATTTAGCCTTAGGCTTTACATCCTACATGGTGACCAAATCTCAATTTCAAAACCAGAAAGTAACTCTTATACCATTATTTACTATCTAGGGATATATGTACATACCTTTTGTTACTATTGTAATGAATTAATTAAAGTGCTCTTCCCTTAGTGAGATCACTCTTACATAAAAAAATGATTTCAATACATGAAAATATTTTAACAATGTCAAAAGCCTCATCTCATAGCTCCATTAATCTATAACCCACAAACAAATTTTTTTTTAACATCAAAAGTCCCTACCAAACAAATATTTCACTTTGCTAACCCTCTACCTAGCGGAAAGATGAACTTATGAGAGAACAACAATCAGCAAACATAAAATAACAAATGGATTTTCAACTGTTGTTTAAGATAATACATTAAGTGTTAGACCTGAAATTAATATTGCATGTTATATATTGAACAGTGCGTGCATGAGAAGCACATACAAAACATTATCACCATATTTATTAAGAAAGAAAATCTTTGTTGCTATAAAACTAAAAGTTGACATGATATATTTACTCAGTAAATGTCACACAATACAATCCAAGTAAAAATTATATTGACTATTTATGTATTTACTATTTATGACTGCATAGCAACATACTAATATTGTGAGACATCGGAATAGTGCTAATATCATTATCTCAGCTCCATCAGCAAAATTCAGTAATTATGTGAAAATATATAGGTCATAATCTTTACTTGTTATGTTACACATGAAATAATTACTATTACAGATTCACAACATACTGCATATGGTTGAGGAATATATTAGTAGTATTTTTTATTTTTTCAATTAATCTACAGAACAGATGAACCAAAATACAACTAAAAGCTGCTACATGGGAAACGCATTACAAAACATGATAGCTTAATCTTACCCCTGCTCTTTATAAGGAGTCCGTATCAACTTAGCAACATCAACTTCTAAACCACCACGACCAGCAGCCTTAAGATGCTGATCATCCTAGATTACCTGTAATTATTATATAAAGCAGTTATGATAGCATGATTTGAAGATAGGAAGAAGATGGATGTTTTTTGGAGGAAAGTGGCCAAATACAAGGAGAAAGCTAAGTTCATAATGGTTTATTAACTTATATTATTATGCTCATTCACCTTATATTTAAATGGACATGTACACATCAACAATCTGACCTCCCACTGCATAATTCTTTTGCTTGCCTGTAGAAAAGTGGCATTCATACAACTTCACTACATTTCCAGATAGCAGTTCAGAGCCGATTCAGCACCTACTACATGTCTTTGGACTCTGCACATGTGGATCCTCGATCGCCGCCTCCACCTCCACCAGGTAGTGTTCTTAGAAACTATCCCAAATTCTAGTGGGCTTAAAAAACAAAGAAGAAAAATATATGTAAATTACAAAACAAAATTAAAAGTAATCTTGCGGTTACATAAATGAAAATTCAACTTTACCCTTTATATAAAATCAAATATTTTAGTATCAACATATAGCGTAGTAAAAAATTTATAACCACGACAAATAAACAGCAAGCATCTATAAGAAAAATAAGAGAAAATATAATTACCATTGCAGAAGAAGCACCATCATAACAACCTACTACTCTTAGATATGACCTCCAATTCTGGTGGACTAGAAAACTTTTCTTGCCTATAAATCACAAAACAAAAAATTAAAAGAAATCTTGTTGTTATTTAAATTAAAATCAACGCATCAAAGTAGAAATACCGTGTGCAGGTAATCGTTTAATCAACTAAAATACGTAAGCAACTTGGAGCAATTGATTTTCAACAGCAATAAAATCAAAACCGCATCTGAATAGAAGGAGATCTAAGCCATGATAAAATTATATATATATATATATATATATATATATATATATATATATATACACACACATATATATATGGGATAGGATTAGGGAGCCCCCCTGAATTTCAGCCCTCCATTTGCACTTGAACCACAACCACTCATTTATATTAAAGAATGTGAGTGGAATGAGAGAGGGTGTGGAATACTTGGTTGTGATTGAGGGGCTTTTGTGGTGCTGCACTGTTTGGGGTGCTCTCGAACCTGCCCCTATATATATATACACACACACGCATATAAATACATATACATATACATATACATATACATATAACTTAAAAAATCCAAAATCAAAATCAAAGAAATTTAGGCTAGTAATGACTACTTGAGATTGAACTTTGAATCGAACCTAAAATTGAAGTCTGAATTGAGTCAACCGTGTAATACCTAAAAATAACTTCTAAATCATCTCCTCTACAATCAATGTTCTCACGAAAACGAAAATAGTATATTATAATCCAAAATTTTAATAAAGAATGCAATAAACCCAAAATCACGTTTAAGTATAAGTTGATTTGGGGCGAAACCCAAAAATTGTAAATCAACAGTAGAGTAATTCAAGTTAGGAATGAGTACCTGAGATCGAAGTTTGAATCATACCAAAAAATGGGCATCTGAATTGAAGTCTGATCGAAAACTTGCTAATAAATAGGGTTGGAAGGGTGATGAAAATAGAGGAAGGGTATTGCAGATTTCGTATTCTGATTGTAATTTATATTGTTGTATGATTTTGAATTAATAAAAGATATTCAGAGTTTCAAGGAGAACGTAGAAAATTGGAAGAATTAAGAAGAATTAAGAGAAATGAGAGAATTAAGGAGATAGCAGGAAATTCTTCTGCTTTACTATTATTTAATAGATTGGATGTTGAGTTCTATTGTTCCGGACTGTGTTTACTAGTGTTCCGCTTTGTGGGTCTTTTTTATTGTTGTATTTTTTTTTTTTTTTGTGTTTATATATAATTTTAGCGTGCTTGTTAGTTTTTTTTTGTGCAATTGCAGGTTTTAGGGTATTATTTTTCTTTTCTTTATTTTGTGTTTTATTGGTGGTATTTGTATTTTTTGCATTCTATATTTTTAGATTTGGTGGGCTTTTATTTTTATTTCTTCTTTTTGTATGCAGAGCTTCGCTACCTGTCAGATTTGTTGATAATTTTTTGTTTTCAAGTATAGAATAAAATTATATGAGTGCTTTTATTTATGTCAGGATCACTCAAGGAAAAAAAAAAAAGAATAATGCGCGAACTATGATAGCCACCTGCGCATACTTGAATGTTTCACCACAAATGTAAATAGATTTTTTACAGTAAAGTGTGAAGTGTGAAACTAATATGGCAAATGCAACCATAAGACATTTGCCACTTCTGCGTTTTATTTTGATAATTGATAATAAATTTTTTAAGAACGAAATGTGCAATATTTGTCAACGTATTATGGTAGGTAGGAGGGATGGACGACCCATATCAACCGAGTTGGTGTGGAAATTATGCACCAGACATTTAATGTTGAACTACAGCATCTAGATTTTACACATACAACGAAGCTGGCCATCATTTACTAATTATATGCAGGGTCTTTATCTACTAGACGTATCTAACTAGTATTGAAAGTTAAGTTTATTGGCGGGAATAAATTAGTTGGCAAATGAAGTCCAACAATGTTCCAGGTTAAAAACCATTAAATGCAGAGCTTATGAATGGAGGAAATGTCAAGATTTCCAAGTTCTTCAATACTATTTTTGGTTTTTAGCATTTGTTGCCTTTGTTATAATATTTGTTTTATATTCCTATAATTGTGTTTGTGATCGCATCTGAGCAACTTTGGCTGCTCATTTTGTGGATCGACAGTGGAAAAAAAAAAAAAAAAAAAAACTACCGCAAGTTAGGTTAAGTTTACTGCGCAAAACTGTCAATTTAGCTTGGGTCGTTTTGTAAAGTTTAAATGAAAAAAATCAAAAGAATGAATTTGATTAATATTATACATACTACGTACATACTTATACCACTATCAATTTGTGTTTTTTTAAATCTGGACAAGTGCAGGTTATAAACTTTTAGGCTTGTGTTTTGCATTTTTAATGCATACTGGGAACAAACAACCAAAATGAAAAGAACGATGCTAGAGATGGTTTGATACATGCATGCATCCTTTAACACTTTGAACGTGGGAGGAATACATCCCTTCACCACCATGCACGAGTAGTATTTTTCTTCCCAAAAAAGAATCCTTGAATTCCCCATTTATCAAATGTACGTGGAGAATAACCCGTATGAGTAGTTGTTCCAACTATTCAAACTGATTAACGACCGCTCGGCAACCAGATACTCTAAATTGCGGCATGGATGAGACACGCAGGGCCCAATAACAAATGAGGACAATTACAACAGACAAGCTTCGAGAAAAACCGAAACAGATAACAAGCATTCGCCACCTCAAGTAATGTTCAAATATTCTATCGTGCACGCAAATGCCCCATCTTAGAGCACTCTCAAGCAACTGACCCAATAGGAGGTCGATTGCTCAAATAAATGTTGTTTTGGCAATTCAGAAAATTGCAAAGTAAACCTAAAAGTTAGCATTTCGACCGAGTTAGCCTGCTTCCATTTAGCCAAATAAGGTTAGCCAGATAACTAAAAAAGGCTTCAGCAGACTAAAAAATAGCCTGTTGAAACTATATATATAGTTTCCTTAATCGGTTAAAAGTAAGCTGGGTAAGATTTTCTTTTTCTTTTTTGGCATTAGAGCAGGTTGAAGGTCAACCAAAATTGAACTGACAATTTCCATCTCACTGGGTTGAGAATGACCTTACAAGTTCCTCGTATTCATATTCACCATACATTCGTATCCCGGAGCAATAAACTTAGCTACCATCATCTCCAAAAAATAAAGGCAAAAGGAGATTTATAAAGGTATAAATATTGTGCGTAACAATGCAGACTGCTGCAACAATACAACAAAGAAGGAAATCGACTTGTTGTTGGTTGCATCCCTTACTGTTAACACGAATTAAACCCAACACATATTCGCGTAGAGTCATAATGAAGAATAAGAACACACTGCCTGGGGAATGAGCGAAACTATGCCAAAGTGATTCAAATATCAAGAAGTAACTCCCTTAGAAGATTGCAGCCTAAAAATGCCAGGTATATAGACCGGTAACTATCCATTATGGACCGGTACCAATCCATGATGCTTGATCTTTTGGGTACCCAACCTATACCGGCATCTTTCTCACATCGTATGAAGGCTATGTATTAAATTCCATGCTAATCCAACATGATGAAGTACCATTGCAAGATGGACTGAAAGGAAGGGTTAGGACGGTAAGAAGTTGAAGCTCGATAAAGAACCAAACCGGTCCAAACGACATCAAATTACACCCAGAAGTTAAACCATGTACATAGATCACATTCGAAGAGTCCAAAGTGTAAAATACGCTAACTCTATGGATCGGTACCGGTCCATGATGGACCGGTACCGATCTATAGAGTTAACTCATTTTGTTGAGCAACTTGCTGAGGAGATTCTGGACACTATTCCGAGGCCTTCTGCAGATGGTTTTGGCCAAACTCCCTTTAAATAATCAATAAGAACCCCCTAAATTCCAATGTAAAAGGGGATAGATTTTCTTACTCTGCCAAAGCTATGCAAAGACATATCTTCATCTCTAACAACCATTATTCTCCTTCTACAACAATCTTCTATAGAGATAGAAAATCTAGGTCACTTAGGCTGGTTATCGTGATTCTCAGATAACTAACAGTACAAGTGATTGTCTATTATTCTCTACTTTGGGGATCTTTGTAATCATGTATAACATATTGTACCTGGCATGACAAGAATTATAATAATATTGTTCAAAGTGGATGTAGGCTTGCTTTCAGGTTGAACCACTATAAAGTAGTCTTATCTTTTCCATGCTTTCTATTTCTTTCTTATTTTCATTTACTTTTACAACTATATTTGGTTTTCCCATCACAGGATGGTTCTTTAGGAATTAATCAGGTGTTAACGCCATTTTTGGAGTTAACATTTAGTGCTTTCACTGAGAACTGAATCTAAGGCCCAGATCTGCACTTCTACTATAGATCATCAAGGTTTACAAGATAGATCCATGGAGAAAGTAGCATTAAGAACTCGAAGCTTGGTAGATATCATGGCCCCTCCTAGGAAGAACTCAAGTAAAAGCTAATCCGGAGCAGCTGCAACTTCTGGAAACCCGGTTGGTAATACTCAGGTTTCTCTCATCGTTGATAACCCTAGAGCAACTAAAACCCCCAAAGAAGTTGTTACTCGAAGAGAACCTGACAATATGGTAAGTGGGGTAAACCAGAGATTGGCGGACACAAACTGAATGTTGATGGGAAAATTGGATGCTATCTTGACTACCAGACCAAACCAAGGACCAATAGAGTCGAAATTGATTTAGAGGAGCACCCACACTCTTCAGCCTCAAATCAGAGGAGGGGAAATATGAAAAATTCCCCCAGACTGCATGATACTAATGTTGCCCGAGTCAGCGCGAGAAGAAGTAGCGGTATTATTCCCAGAAACTTGAGTGTGGGAGGTAATCAAGAGCAACGGGTTAATACTGGCAATGATCTCGATATGATGTCAGTTTCTAATGATAATCCAGACAATAATGCTAATTACAACAATAAGAAGTCAATGTTGACAGAAATAAGCAGAAACAACCTATGAGACCCTCTTCCCAGAAAGTTTTAAGTACCACTGGAGGGGCACCTCTGTGAGTCAGAGGATTAGGATCCCAGCCAGCTAACTGAGATCGTCTGCCTAGTCAAGTTCCCGAAAAGCAGTTGACGTCCACCCGTGGAGCAAAATGATAGCGAAGAGTATATCTCAGAGATGATTAAACAAATTATGAAAGAGAGTTTGACCAAGAAGGAAGAAGAGGAAGACTGGGGTTTTCTCCCAGCAGGACTCCCTTCACTTGTAAGATATTGAAAGTTGATTACCTAAAGAAATTCATCCCACCAACGATGTAGGCATACAACGGAACAACTGATCCCAACTTATTTCTATTTAAGTACGATTGCCATATGAGTGGCGCTTGGACAACAGATGAACTGAAATGCTGGTATTTCTCGGTGTACTTGGAAGGAGTTGCGTCATTATGGTTTACAAAGCTTTCTCCGAATTCAGTCGACAAATTTGAGGACTTATATAGAAAGTTCAAGCAACAGTTTAGGTTATACACCTCAAAGGCAAAGCACATTATGTCCTTATCCGGGACGGTTCAGAAGCCGAGGGAACCCTTGAAGTCCTTTTTGAATTGATTCAACACTACATCAATGAAGGTTGGAAACTCAAAGCCAAGGATGGTGCTAATAGCTCTAGTTCGAGCTATTGGTAATGAATTTGGAAAATGGTTAAAAATGAAATATCCTAACACCCTGGAAAAGTACTACAAGAAGGCCAACGAGTTCATTAGATGGGAAGAAGCAAATCCGATAGATGGAGATGTTGTTGGTTCTGTGCAAACCCGTCATGACAATAATCACAAGGAAGGAGGTTCCACCCAAGAAGAAGGTAAAAAGGTAGGAGGTTAGAAGAGACCCAACGAAGGAAAAGGCAAGGGCAAAAAGGATGGAAAACACCTTCAATACTACAATCCTGAAGACTTCTCACCTCTGAGTGCACTACAAGAAAAATACCCTATTGCAACTAGCTATTTGCAACAGGCAACCCATGACAGTTGCAGTAAATGGTATTTAGCAACAGACCTATTTTAACAGTTGCAATAGATGAGATTTAGCAACAGACCTTTTGTTCCTGTTGCCAAATGCATATTTTTAGCAACTAGGCTTCCCTTCCTGTTGCAAAAACATACTTTTAGCAACTGTGCTTTCATACCAGTTGCAACAAACATATTATTTGCAACTGCGCTTCTAAGCCAGTTGCAAATAAACATCTTTAGCAACTTTTTTCGCCACTTGCAATAAGTGCATTTTTTTACAACTGGTAAAGCCAGTTGCAAAAAACATACTATTAAAAATAAGTATCAGCTTTTGATGATTAACTTTTAATAATTAGTTTTAAATAGTTACTATTAAATGATTAACTACTATTAATTATATAATAATTAAGATTAATATTAATAACTGCTAATTAATAGTAAAATTTAAGTATTATAAAGTGATATTTATAACTGATAATTAAATAATAATAATTAATAATTAACAAATAATAATAATTAACATCTAAAAAATAATAAAATAAATAATTATTAAATAATAATAAATTAATAATGAAATATTAATGGATAATAATTAACTAATGGATAATAATTAATAAATAATTATTACTAATTTTGCACTATAAGAGAATGTCCATTTTCAAATATTCATAAAATTTAAAAGTAAAATTTTGAATTTTCTAAAAGAAATTATATTTTAAAACAAAATTTGTTGTAATGTGTATTGGAGCCTTACAACTTTCTAAATGCTTTAATTTGAAATAAATTTACAACAATATATTTCTAATTGGTTCGTAACTATACACTCCCGCTGCCTTTTCCTGGATAATTTTGTTTTCTACTTCTGTCCCTAAAACCCTATTATCTTTAATAACAACGTCTTTTTGCGATAAATCTTTTACAAGTTATACTTAAATAATTAATTATTAAGACTAATGCCTAATAAAATTATTTAGTAATTCTTGCTATACACTTGATTTGTAAAATTTAAGTACACACAAAATAAAAATGAAATTATTACGCTTTGATGGTATAAAAACATTTTGTTTGAATGATAATTATCTGTTAAAAAAAGTTCAAATACATGCAATATTCTTGCATAATAAAAATGAAAATGAATGATAATGATGTACTTGGCATATATGAACCTAAAACAAGGGCATTGTTTAGCCGTTATTAGATTTAGGGTTAGTCACAATGTTTGTGATTAGTGGTTCAGCCTCATTTAATTATAAAAGCGGACGGCGGGAACTAAAATTTCACGTTGAACCGCCCATTCCACTTCCCATCTCATTCATTAATTGAAATCCCCTTTCAGTCCCTAACCCTAAATCCTAAATCAATCGATCAAATTTCAGGTACTCATCTTGTTTCGCCCTTTCTCCATCATCGCATCTGAGTTCCCTTCACCCTTCCCCCTTTCCATTGCTCCCACCGAACGTTTATCGTCAGTCTCCGACCTTTATTTTCCAAGCCACTCCATTTCGTATCACCAGGTTATTTGCCACTAGAATTTTTGACTTTTCTGGGGCTTTTATTCATAATCCTAACGTGAGCTTTGGAAGTAGCTCTGCCACAACAGGTACTCGTGCTGCTAGTTATGGTTTTAGTCAGACCTATGTTGAGGTGTTTTTTGTTTTCTTGATGGTTGTTTTTTGGAGTGCATTTTGTTTGGTTGGAGAGGTATCGGGAATTGCTAATGGTATCATTTCTGGCCTTGCTTGTTTAGAAAACGCTGGTAGAGTGATTCCTACCATCGTTCATAATCTGACAGGTTCAGATTCTGTAGTTTGCAAATGTTTATGGTCTCATTTTAGTTATATATTATCTTAATCAAGTTATTTACCAGAAAATGTAAAGTTATGATTTTCTAGAATGTATGATACATAGAAATATCAGATTT
>JASFAX010003055.1:0-43758 GCA_030737875.1 Allium sativum
CATATACTATGTCGCCATACTAGTTATGCAATCAAAACCGTATGGTGTCGTATTAGAAGTTGGATTTCCATCATAAAACAAGGCAAGGGATTGTCCTTACCGAATTCGAGACAATTTAGCCTACCATGTCTCAGGATACAGCCGAACTGCACCTTGGATCTTCAGGCCTGGTCCACAAATACTACAGTGGATTAGTTACGCCTGAACAATATATTTCCCTGCCCTATGGGGCATAAATATAGAGCCACTAGGGACACAAAAGCGAGGCGCCTCATTCCATCATCCACATAAGTAAAATGTCTGGGCTCCATACCATGACACACTTCTAGCTAGAAAGAAACGTATGTCCTCCCTGCAGTCCTCTCCCGTTTCTGGTTCATACCGGGGTGTGAGGCTGGCGAAGTATCGCTATGCTAAATAAAGTTGTGCTTTGATCATCAACCACAAGACTCTGCTTTTCAACAAAAGCCTTGATCGTTTGCATCTTAGCATGCCACATTGTCAATCCATACCATACCATTGATTTCTGCTAATATATAACCTCTAAGCTCGTACGTCTCAGAGAAGGGTGTTAAGCAAGAGAATAAATTCTCCGCCACCAAACAGATATCTATTTAGCCGAGATCAATGAATACAGCATAAAGCAATACAATGTCTGACATACCATCCATTTACAAGTCCGTTCTGGGTCTGAACCAAACCAGAGACACCTTATTCCTCATTCCGTATGTCCAGTACATGAGAGAGGTTTCCGCATATCCATCGATCTCCAAGTACATTTGGACGATCACAACTTATAACCTTGTCTTGGGATGCCTCCCAATCAAGACATCAGTAATCATTTAAACGATGTGAAGACCTCCGGTCTTCAACAAACATCTTCATCTTCGACTTTTAATCATCGTAGTAATTATTCAGAATGGGTTGAACCCGGTCTTTCTGAATAACTCGCGTATTTTATAATCAGTAGTTAAGTTTTATAGAAATACATCATACGCCTCATTCCGATTCAGAATATTCTTTTAAATAAATATTCAAATTTTTAGGGAAAGGTTCCCATTAATTTTATAAAAGATAAATTCTATTAAATTTATTCTTTAATCTTCTTTTTAAAGATTCATTAAAACACCAACTTGGTATTAATATCAAAAATTATTGCTTTATGATTATTCAATTTTAAGAAATTAATCTTGTCTTTAATTGGGTTAAAGAACCAATGTCATTTAAAACACAGTTCACGATTAAACCAAAATCATCTTCCATTAAATAGGGAATTTTCACAGAAATCAAACACATATATAATTGATATAAATTTCCATGTCAGACTAAAAATATAAATGGAATAACAGCAAAGCCTTTCAAATTCTGTATATAATAACGGTCTTCTATTACAGACGCTCATCTCGATTATTATCAAATCGAATTCCATTCAATTCCAATTTAATATATTAAATTGGAAAACTTTAATTTGGAAAAATTCCATTAAATCTAAATAAAAAGATTTGAAATTTCCAAATCATATCTTCACTGTTAACTGGGTTAAAGAACAAATGTCACTTAAAACACAATTCACAATAAACCCAATTCACATTTTATTTTATTCCAATTACTAAATATAATTGGAAACTCTAATAATCTTAATTAAATGATTTATTCTATTCATACGGGATTAAGAACAGTGTTATTTAAGACACCATTCCCGAAAAACCCAAAAATCCAATTTGTTTTATCTAAATCCAATTAAATATTAATTAATTGGAAAACTTCATTAAATCTTAATTTAAAGATTTATTCTAGTTAATAACTAGTTCGTTTCAATAAAAATATATTTTTATCTTTTCAAATATGGAATTTTTCATCCAAAATATTTTCAAATCATTTATTATTATTTTACATAATTTTTCCATATTTTTAATAGTTTTATTAAGGCCCGTACAGTAGGTTTCCAATAACGGCCACCGAACTACATCCTTAGCGACCTTTTTCAAATTCGATTTCGACATAATTCCAAATCCAACCATTAGATTTCAAAACCCTTATATTCATTGGAAAGCTCTTTCCAATACGAACCCAACATTTCCAATTTAAGGAGAATCCGACGGTTGGATCTCCCGTTACATCAGTTTGAAGTTAATGGTCGAAATTCGTGAATAGTCGCTGCGCGGCGCGTTCTATTCAGGCCATTAAATATATAAAATATATATTATATATTTCATCGATTCCCATTTAAAACCTATTTTATAAATTATTTATAAATTTATTTTAAAACGATTCCAACTTCATTTTCAATTTAACTCAAAATCGAATATTTTATATCTTTATCATATTAAAATATTAATATTAATATTTCTAAGTATTAGATTTTGAAATCATTTCATTTTTATATTCATTTTAAAATGGATAAAATCGATCGACAAACCCATTCGGGTTAAAATGGCGTTTCTATACTTAACCCGGCTTCAAACTTATATTTTTATGTCCATCCAAAATCAGACATAAAGGTCATAATTTTATTCTACATCGAATTTTATTTTAAAATATTCGTTATTTTAAAATAGTCTTTATTTTGAAAGATTCTTTATTTTTGAATATTCTTTATTTTAAAATATTCTGAATCGGAATGCGACTCAATCAATTACCGTATAATTCAGTTATATGGATTTTATACATCACATGTATATAACATTAATGATAAATAATCATTAAACAATCCATTCACATCCAAAGTGTAATTTTACAACTGTGTGAGCATTAAAATAAACAAATAATGCTCATCACAGACTATCAATCCATCGATTGACATATAACTAAATTGTGGGACTAGTGTATGTCAAATATCACCCCAATACCCGTGTGGGGTTTTCAGGCAACAACAATTTTTTAAACACGTCATTGGTTAATAAATTTAACCAATTATAATTCGGTTTGAATTATTTTCTATATAACAAATTTTCACTGTTTAAATTATAAATGGGTATTTATAATTTAATTTCAACTGCCACATTAATATTAACATTATTATGATAATGTTTTAATCTAGCACAAACCATATTTTCAACATATGACCAATTTTCTAATATAGATAACATAACAATGATAACGTTTTATTCTTTAACATATTTTTGTATTTCTAACTCATGATCATTTTAATCATTTCTACATGCACTACAAAAATGTAAATTTTATCGTTGATATATTTTAACATAACGTTTTCTAATAAAATGTCATTTTTATTTCAGCATGACATTTTCTAATAAAATGACGTTTTTATTCCAACATGACATTTTCTAATAAAATGACATTTTTATTTCAACATGGCATTTTCTAATAAAATGACATTTTTTTTCAACATGACATTTTCTAATAAATTGACATTTTTATTTCAACATGACATTTTCTAATAAAATGACATTTTTATTTCAACATGACATTTTTTTAATAAAATGACATTTTTATTCTAACATAACATTATTCTAAATAAATGACCTTTTTAATTTCACATAACATTATTCTAAACAAATGACCTTTTTAATTTCACATAACATTATTCTAAATAAATGACCTTTTTAATTTCACATAACATTATTCTAAATAAATGACCTTTTTAATTTCACATAACATTATTCTAAATAAAAGGACATTTCCATTTTAGCATGACATGATTCTAAATAAATTACATTTCTATTTTAACATGACATTTCTAATAAAATGACATTTCTATTTTAACATGACATTTCTAATAAAATGATATTTTTATATATCATAACATGATTCAAAATAAATGACATTTTTATCTAACTTACATTTTCTAACAAAAATGGTATTATTAATCTAAGATAACATTTTCTAACAAAAATGATATTTTTAATCTAACATAACATTTTCTAACAAAAATGATATTTTTAATCTAGCATAACATTTTCTAATAAAAATGATATTTTTAATCTAAGATAACATTTTCTAACAAAAATGATATATTTAATCGACAAAACACATTCTAACTAAATGACATATTTATTTACAACATGATTCTTTTTAACGAATCAAACATACAATGAAAATGTAATTTTTTTTGTCTAATCTCTTTTTTTTAAAACAAGTTTCTTTTTAATGATTCAACATACAATAAAAATGTATATTTTATTGTCTAAACATTTTGTTTACAACATGAATATTTTTATTATCATAAATACAATAAAAATATGATTTTTATTGTAAGCAAATTCTAGATCTACACAATTTAATCCAATCAATTCATCTCAACCACAAACAACCAAAACTAATCTCACACATCACACACATGAATTTTAATAGCGAATACATGTAAATTTCACATCGAAATCAGCAATTAAATTAGATTTAAATTAGATATCTCACAATTTTTATTCCTTCTTAATTTGCAGTCAGCTCCAAATCTTTTTCAAACTGTTCCATCATGTAGATCTTGAATTTACAGTCGTAACACTTTCAGTTTCATCAAATTCTGTTTTGATTTGCAGAAGATATTAACGTTTGAATATTTGATAAAATAAAGGATTAATTAAATATATGATTAACTCTTAATTACTTTACTAATCTCTTCTTCCACATTCTAGTTCCCTGGACCATGAAACCCATCGTCGGAATTGAACCTCCTCCGTCGCACGCTCCTTGCTTCGCCGTACTCCGATCAGAAACCACGCCATCGACCACCTTCACGCCAGCTCACCACCCCCTTGACCCCGCTGAACTCGATGCCACGTGGCATCCCCAAATTGCCTCCTAACGTCGACGATTTATGATCGAAATTTGAGTTGCACACGACCATAGAACCGATCATCACCATACCAAAACGAGGACCTCACTCCCCTCTTTAATATTTACTTTGGTGTTGTGGATCAATTCGAAACGTGACGGGAGATTTTAAGGTTGAAAAATCGGATGAGATCGGCCATTGATAGAGAAGGGGCGGCGGCTCTAAATAGTAGAATTAGGTTTACGGTTTTCTTAGTTATGGGTTTTTATAA
Organism: Allium sativum; assembly: GCA_030737875.1. Lineage (NCBI taxonomy): Eukaryota > Viridiplantae > Streptophyta > Magnoliopsida > Asparagales > Amaryllidaceae > Allium > Allium sativum. The sequence continues at coordinate 5,007 of JASFAX010003055.1, forward strand.
TATTTTAATAATTTAATTCTTTAATTTTTAGAAAAAGTCCGTAACTCCTATTAGCCCCAAATCCAGCCCAGACGATGTCTCCCCTAGCCAAATACCCCTATTCCGGACACAATGGGCTAGGCCTCATCAGCCCATTCGATTGTTTCAGTCCATTTTTCTTTAATTTAAAATATAAAACATTTAGTTATTTAATTTGATCCGAACATTTAAATTTACCAGGGCCACATACTGATTCTAAAAATTCCCGAAAAATAAATCTAATTATGTTTTGATGATACGGTCCTAACAAAATTACCAAACACATTTAAATTTACTGCGCTCACATATTAATTCCAAAAATTATGAAAATTGGAATCTTGCAATAATTTGACATTCTGAATCCAATCAAAGTGGTTTCATCGAAAACGGAGGTCGTTTGCAAAATGGCTATTTATACGAGCTGTATATTATATTAAATTCCATAGTGACTATTCTGAATATTTAACTAGCCATAACGTTTTATTCCCGCTATGAAATTTCAATTTTTTAGATTTGTTGGAAAGATATTTTTAAATAGATTTAATTATTTTTGCTTTGACTGAAATCCGATTTATTTTGAATCCTATACAGCCAGTCAAAGTTCAAATTCAAAATTTCAAACTACCGCGCTATTTCTAACTCCTTTTATAATTAAAATAAAAAATTTCGTTTTAACTTCGATTTAAATATATATATTTTCATCATTATTATTTAAAATAAATTATTTTAAATATTCAAAATCCATTAAAATTACTAAAATAAAATTAATTTGGTTCCAAAATTCCGGGTTGTTACACATAGCCACCACGAGAGAAAACCCTGGGTATATTTGTATATTGAGGCTCGTTAAAGACAAGCCTGTACAGATATGGAAAACCTCCTGACCGAGTTCTGTGCTTCTTGTATCGCCCTTCCACAGAACTCGGTGCACATTAGAGGACGTACGATTGAGGCATCTAGCTACAACTGAAGGTACGTATGGTGGACAGTCTAGATACATGCAAGTTGGCTCTGTGTGTTGTATCGTAGACTTGAGGGCATTACTTCGGTATGAGTATGGTTCGAACAAATGTGGCAGTCAGTACGTTTACGTAGCATAATAATGATAGATATATGCAGAATGTAATATTTTTATTCGTACGTCACTATGACGTAGGATGAGGGACTGCGTATATTCCGATGGTGTTATGTTGGAGACCGTGCTAGTGAGGTACCATGGGCAGTACCTCAATATTGGGGGTAGCTTCATATATATGGTATTAGGTTAATCCACTGGGAAGTAAATGGGTGCGACGTATGTGTAAGCCTTTAGTGCTGTTAGCCCAAATAACCTAACAAATAAGAAAATATGGTTGAACGGTAAATGTAGGATTATCCAAAGTGTATAGTTTAAATTCAGTCACCAGCACTTTTGTTTTGAACCCCTTCCTCATAACATACTCGCAGGTTAAATTTGCAGCAGAGACTTGATAGCTTCGGATACTGGTCAACAGTATTAATAATGCGGTAAGGCTACGTTTTGATTATACTATATTTTATCCATTTCGCTGTGAGATATTTTCTGAGCTCTGACATGTTTTATGTCTCTGTCTTTTCTGCAGGATACCAGAGCAAACCAATCCGAGTTACTATAGATTGGAATTTTGAAAATAAAATAAAGGGCTATCGGAATTCGGGTTGTCACAAGTTGGTGAAGTACATGGATTTTCAAATTCAAGGTTCGGTTGTAAAGTAGATTTCCCTAGATAGTTTTGTTTAGGAATTACTATGATTTTGAATGTATCTAACAATTACCAATATATATATATATATATATATATAAATAAATATAGGTATTCTGTAAGTAACGTGATCTACGATTTTCGAAAAAACAGGATTCATGGATATTAATTTGCAAATTTAATGGGTAATGATTTGTAGTTAGTTTTTGGGACCGATTTAAAAGAGGAATTGATTTCAAAAAATGCATATATTTTCGAGTTTGAAAGGGCTAGAAGGAATTAAATAATTATACATGGAATGGTCATGTTTGATGTATATATAGACGAATGGATGGACCGCAATTATGAGGAAGGCGGCGAAGTTTAGATTTAAGTAATGGATTGGCATCTCGAGGAAATGGAATAAACGTATTAAGATCTCAGCACTATTTAGACCACTTACTTGTTGGAGAAAATTTCCAAAAGAATTTTTTAGGTTGTGATCGGTAGTGGTCCCCTATATTGATTGGATATGGGTGCAAAGAGATATAATTAACGAGTCCTTATTTATGCCGATGTTGTTTGCGATTCTAAACCCCTTTTCAAAATTTTAAGTTATATAGGTAAAAGAAAATTTCATGGGGATGGTCAACTAAGCGATTTACCATATATGTAATTTTGAAGTTAATGGTAGAATACGTAGCCTATATGGAGGCAGTGCATTGGTCTTGTAATTTTTGGAATACCGAGTGAAGAAGAAGTTTAGTTTTAAAGAATGCCATCCTCAAGAATAGGAACTTTAATCATGAGATTAAGGAATATACTTAAATATTGGGTTTATGTAAATTAGCCATTCTATTTTGAATATCACAATGTTTTGGTTTGCTTAAGGGTATTTGTTTAATTTATATAAATTAACCCTTTTGTTGTTTTTTACAAAAAGACTGTATTTGAAATTATAAGGAATATACATAAAATTTAAAGGATGTGGTGTGTAATTTTACGTGTTTGCACGGAGTTTACACTATCCATTCAAAGCAATACTCATTCCTTCTAATTTTAAATATGTCAATATTATTGCTTAGGTGAATTTTTGGAAATTATAGCAAGGACCTTATTGGAATTTGAATTCCAACAAATTAGGGCATATATACATATACTAGTTATTAGTATAGACTAGTACGGAAGTTAGTTAGATTTAGAACTTTTGCTTTAGGAAACTTTTGAATTTTTGGGTTACACCTCTCTGAAGATTAGGAGGCAAACTAGAGAGATAGCCAGAGCATTGAGGAGGAAAGGAAAAGTCTGCATCTTGAATCTCTTAGAAAATAGGAATAATATTTATCTTTAGGATTATCAAGGTTACTTTTGATGGTGGGGTTAGTGCTCTTGAAGTATATAAAGGAGGCTACGAGAATCACCAATGTCTTGGCGGAAAACTATCAATAAATTTTATGGTGCGTTTGGCACAGGTCCCTATTAAGTTTCAAAATTAGGCTCACATCCGGTCCAAAACTTATTATAAATGAGGTCCCTATTTTTTGAAAATTCATCAAAAAAATTATAAAAAAAATATTAAAAAATCACACAAATTCGTATTTAAATAAAACATGTAAACATTAGAAAATTCAAATGAAAAAACCATCAAAAAACATGTCAAAAACAAAAAATACACAAAAACAACGAAACTGCAGTAATTTGCATCAAATCATGCAAATATTTCAAATTCATGCATTCATCTGTGCAACTATTTCAGTGTTGCATCTTCATTGGCTTTTTTGCATACATGCATGCAAGTAATGCAGAATACTTGCACACATGTATGCAGCAATCTGCAGGCATGAATATCAATTCATTTTTATTTGCATACATGTAAGCAAAAAAACAGAATACTTGCATACATGCGTGCAAGTATTCACGCAGATTTTTCAGCATGAAACCTTCATGAATTATTTGCATACATGTATTTAGAATACTTGCATACATGTATGCAGGAATTCATGCATATTTTCAGTGTAAATCGCATCAGAAATACTTGCATACATGTGTGCAACTATTGAGTATACTTGCATACATGTATGCAATTTTTTTTCTTTTTTCCATGGTCTTCTGGGAATATTTGCAGATTTTAGAATATTTTATTTTTACCTGTCAGCGCACAAATTTTTGGCAAAAACGCGAAAGTCCCATTTTAGGGACCTGCTTTGTATTTAAAAGATGGGAGGGAGGCCGTTTTAATTAAGTTTCAAAATAGGGTTGTTAGCCTAATTTCCACTAAATTTTACTCGAACTAAGCTAGTAATTAGACTTGGGAAAAAGTCTAATTTTATTAGGCAACTTAAGGAGGTTAGAAAGTCGACATTATATTTTAGGCTTTCCCAATATTGGTGAAATGAAAGAGGTTGTTGATGATAGAAGCCCATGACGTTTTTATACTTCCGTATGTGATAAGATACCTTCACACTATAGAGAATTTTGATGGGCATAATCAGAAATGGGGACAAAGACAGAACCCTTGGCATCTGGTTCCGCCACAGACATTGTAGAGCACAAGATTTCAAGGCTCCGCAATATTTAGTTAGATTGGCTCGAGTACATTTAAGGGAAAATTCGATGGAAGGCATGAAAATTTTAAATTTTACAGCCTTTCTAAGAAATTTTAGGATTCTGTTGTTGCGTTGTGGTTGCTTGATTAAATGATTGGAATTGTTCGTAACACTAATACACCGAACACTCATATAGAAATTATATGCATATTAGGTTATTTTGCATTCATACAACATCACATGTTACACTTTCTCGCTAGGACTGAGCTTACTTTTGCAAGTCTACAGTGCATAATCACATAAAGTATGGTTGTTTTATGGATGTTTAATAAATAACTTGGTTGTATAACAAGTTTATTAGAGTGACTTTTGTTTTTCTCCCCTTCGAAAAGATTCGAGAAAAAATTTTCTTTTAAGGTGGGAAGAATGTAACATCTCGTAAAATATATCCTAAATAGACATAGATAGTTAAATTAAGAATAACAATAATTATTAACAAAATATTAACGGGATAAAAGTACAAATATTGGATAATTGAGAATAAGGTCATGAAAATATTACCATTCTATTCATGATCATATTCTAGCCCGTTTTCATATTTTATTTATTGAAAACAGAGTCCATATGAAAATGTTATGAATAAAACAAGTTATACGAAAATTGTATACACACAACATTTGAAATTCAAACGATAAGGATATAAATCTAGAATAAAATAATATACTTTTGTAATAATGGAATATTCCTTGGGAATTCAAAATTATGTGTACATAAAAGTATGTAAGATGGAGGAAAGAATCAAATTAAACAGAAAGAATCAATCGAATTAATTAATGTATTAATAAAGATATAACGACAAGGAAAACAAATCTTCCCACACCAAAAACAAGAGAGGGGTTAACCGTTCCCACTTAAGAGAGGCCGACCTCCCTCTTGGCCGAGAGGAGGGAAGAGGCTCATTTTATAAAGGGGTTTTATTATATTTTGCTCAAACATACCGTCCATATTTCATATAACTAATCCTATGGTCCACACATACACTCTAGCAGCTATAAATTAACATTTAGCCTCTCTTCTGAACCATACATTCATTCACTTCTATACCTCCACTCTGCTTCTCCACCATTACTCTAAATTCCTAAAAATAGTTAGGTAAGGATTCTTCTCCTTCTCTAACCTATTTTCTACCTTTTGTTGATCTAATTTTATTAATAGAATCTAGAATTAGGAATTTTATGTACATAAGATACTAATTGTTTAATTGGATTCACACACACACACAAAAACACACACATATATATATACAGGTTTATGAGGAAGTTTGGAAATGGTAATTGCGAGGATGCAATGCAGAAACTAATTTTACATAGCCTCTTCATCCTTATCATTGTATTATTGTGAGTGGAAAACTTATGAGTTTACTATTTTGATAGTGTAGATTTGGATTGTTATGCCTAAATGGGTTTGGATTTACACAAAAAAATATAAACAAATCCTCCAAATCCCTTATAACTTGGAGAAATGGTCAATTATTTGATGTATTTTGGGTTTTGGTTAAAAATGTAATAAAAGTTGGATATTTGGGTATTGTATAGTTTTGGTAATGGTCCGATTTACTTTCTTGTAAATTGTAAATATCATATATGTGCAAAAGCATAAGATTTGGGTGTTGTAAGTTAAATAGGTTTAAGCATCTATTCATAAAACAGATAGTTTGAACATATTAAAATACAAGTCACCAAAATCTTTGTTTTTACATTAAAATTCATATGAAAAGTAAAGCAGTACCAAAAAGGGATTTACATATATTAAGCATATTACACCTTGTATTCCTTTTATTATTGAGGTAATCTTTTATAACCTAGGTTAAAAGTTATTCTGCATATGTTAGTTATTGTTGATGTAAAAAAGTGGAACTCTTGACAATTAATCCCCAAAGGGCGTAACACTAACATAAATCAAAGAATATTCTTATAGTTAACATCATAGAATGCAAGAAATAAAGTTAAAACAAGGAACACGTAAGAGTTTTAATAATGATTTGGCTTAATCCAAGCCTACGTCCACTTTATAATCTTTGTTTATACTATTGATTACTGGTTACAATTGTTTTTTTTGTAAGAAAGCAGAGAAAGAAGTAATTTATATAACACAAAATCCTTGCATTAATAAGATTACATAAAATCCTTGTGTTGCAATGGAGTTCGGCCTCACTTTGCTACAATGTCCTTGCGTGGAGAGTACAAAAAGAGCCGATCCTTTTTCCAGCCTTCAAATTATGTATTTATAGGCACTGGCCTCTCTGGGTCGGCATGACACATGGCAGCCATCCCGGGTCGGGGTCGCCATGTGTCATGCGATCCTTGCAATCCGGGAATGTGGCTAGACCGGGCCTTCAAATGATAAATGCTCTTACTCGAAACGTGTAGTACAGGTGTCATTTGATCCTAAAAAAAGGAGTTGGAACTGGTTATCCATGACCAAGTAAGCAGCTAAGGGGGTTAGGCTTTAGGGTTCGATCGGTGCTACCCTAGTCAATATAGTTGAACCTGGGTAGCCGACTCGAGAAGATTCGATTCGAGATAATGCTAGGTGAAGAATCCAGGGTATGTCCGTACCGACCCGGGTATGCTGACCTAGGGTACATCGATCCAAAGTGGAGTGGTTGAGGAGATGGGTTGAGCCGGGCTTTACCAACTTGAGTTTTAACATGCTAATCATACATGCTTTGAGTTGGCTTGCCACTTCCATCAATAAATCCATGTTCATGTGAGATTATACTCAATTCCTAGGTAGTTTTCTTCGTAGAAATCTAAGATGTGACGGTTTTGCAAAATGGCTAGTCAACGCTTTGCCTCCTATAACATATTTTTCTTGAGAAAGGAAGATGTGTTCTGGATAATCCACGAGCCAAAAATCCATAATAGAAATCCAATATCTAAAATCCAGAAGTCAACGATCATGCCGGATCGTATTAAGCAATAGTAGAAAACCAGAAAACCCACGATCATTATGGATCGTATTAATAGAAAACCAGAAATCCATGGTCATGTCGAACAATATAATAAGAAGACCATGATCACTCTAGATCATATTAAAAGAAGACCATGAAACTAGAAATCCGATGACCACACCAAACATAATATAAAAGTAAACCAGAAAAAATGTGGCCTTGCTAGGACTATCCAATCGCGAGTATAATCCATACTTGCAAATAAACTAAGAGAATAGCTTTGGAAAAACCTTATTTACTCTTTAACCTTTCCAAACATAAATCATGCTTGAAAAATCATAGTGAGTATAATCCATACTCGATCCATGACTAAATCGCCTTGTTAAAACCTTACAAGATAACTCAACCCTTCGGGCACAATCCATACCCAAAAATCCAGATTGAGCATAAGCCATACTCAAGTTGTGATTGAGTTTTCTTGTCAAATCCCGATAAGTTAATCCATCCACGTGGGTATAATCCATACAGGGAGTTATAGATCGAGCATAAACCATGCTCAAAACCTGATTAATATGTCTAGTCACATCATGACAAGATAATTAAGTACTATCAAGTATGATCCATGCTTGGAAATCCATTTTATTAAGTACAAAAATTATTACATAATCAAAACAATTCCTGATTGGTTTATCATTGAATCCAAAGCAAGTCTAGGGAATAAATCCTAATCCTGTCACCTAGCCATTTATTCATCCGATGATTTTGTTGTTGAGAACAAAGTATGTTTGAGGATTAAAGCCAAATCCCCGTACATGTGTGAGTAGACGTAGCCGTCCGGAAATCCTAAAACAAATAGAGACATTCCTTATTCCAAAGAAATGCAAAAATCTATGGTGATCTCATCCAGATTAATTGATGATGATCTCGTTATTGCTCGTTCCAGGATCAGCCCCATTCCGGGGATTTGGTGGCGATAGTGCCTGTGCAGGTATTTTTGATTGGTTGACGTATTTGGACAACTCTCTACGTTTGATTCGCTCTTCGATAAGGTCGAGAAAATGCTTGCAGTCATTCATAGCATGACATGCCATGTCATGGAATAGTTTAGAATCATGTTCCTTTTGCATTGGCTCCCTGTTGGGTGGCTTTGGGAAAGGAAGAGCTCCTCGCACTTCATGGTATATCCAATAACGGGGAATTAAGCTCGGTATATTTATTGAATTTAGGCTCTCTACAGAGCCATACATTCCTATCATTCTTCACCAGGACCCTTCCTTTACCTTTATTCTTTCCAGAGTTGAACGTCCCTCCATCCTTTATCATGAAAACATCGTGATCATCCATTTCGATATTAGCATCCTCTTACCGCTAAAATTTGTCGGTCTTAGAGTAGGAATCACCAAGATCTCTGGGTGGATATCGTTGTAAAGAGATTTTGAACTCCATTTTATCCAAGATGCCTGACACGATAGCCACCACCGCATTAAACCTTTCCATATTATCCGGACCTTTGTTTAATAGAATTGAGACACATTACGCTCTTGGGCCGAGCAATGTGGAACCTAAACAACTCAATGAAGCGGGGGACCAACGCGTTCCAACTGTTGATCGATTTAAATTCAGGTTGTCGAAACCACAAAGGAGTGATATCAGTCAAGAACAAGGGAAGCACTTTTCTATGATGTTATCGATGATTATAACACTTCCATGTGGCAAGAGTAGCGCATTAGATGAATGATAGAACCAATCATGTCGTTGTATGCCTCAATGATGGTATTTTGAAGTCAAGCGGGTAGTAGGAATTCCTGGTGTTCCACGTGAAAGGATGCGGTTGACGTTATCCACGTCATCTTGAGATGTGCCACCTCTAGAGAAGCATTGAATTAAGTCAGACATTTGGTTTCCATCTCCAATGCTACCAATTATCCAGTCCAGCACTGGTTCCCCCAGCGTGAAGTCCGAAAGAAGGTGGAAGCCTAGCTGAGGTCTACGGAATTGGTTCTAACCTGGCCATAGGTCTCGGGTCGATGTGATCGAGCCGAACCGTCCTAGGTCGGCATGGTTTAGCCGAACTGGTATAAAATATCCAGTTCCAAATTCTGTGCTTCCCCCATCTAAAGCAGCATTAGCATGGGCTTATTCAAAATTCCTATCTAGAGTGTCAAGAGTTTCTGTATCGCGATGAAGTCCATTAAGAGGAGGGTGATTTCCTCTGCAGAGCTCAAGTTGGCATGGGATATAGGGTGAGCTAAGTTGGTCGACCTGAGCTGGGGCTTGTCTTATGACCAATCCAGTGCTATTTCTATCTCTGACCTTGCTTTGACCTTCTGGTCGAGAAAATTCATCCATCCAAGCAAGAAAGCTATTTGTCGTCTCTTGCTGTCTTTTGAGGAGCTTATCCTACTTTTCCATCCTTGTCCTCAATTCGGTGAGCACATTATCCATCTCTTCTATGGTTAGGAAGACAGAAGGATCTCCATGAGTTATCCAAATCCTTTCAAGCTAGAAATTGAAGTAGGTGTGTGTGCCCCCTTCTTGGCGCGTAAAAGTGCTAGTATCAAAAGGTAGAACTCTTGACAATCAACCCCCAAAGTGTGTAATACACACACAAATCATAGAATATTCTTATAGTCAACCATAATAGAATGAAAAAAGTAAAGTAAAAACAAGATATACATAAGAGTTTTTATAGTGATTCGGCTTAATCCAGTCCTACGTCCAATTTATAATCTTTGTTCATACTATCGATTACATGTTACAGTTGTTTGTTTTCGTAAGAAAGCAGAGAAAGACATGATTTATACAACAAAAATTCTTTGCGGTTATAAGATTACGTAAATCCTTGTGTTGCAATGGAGCTCGACCTCTCTTTGCAATAATGTCCTTGTGTGGAGAGTACAAAAAGAGCCGATCCTTTTTCCAGTCTTCAAATGATGTATTTATAATCACTTGACCACTCCGGGACGGCATGCCACGTGGCAGCCATCCCGGTCGGGATCTCCACATGTCATGTTATTCTTGCAATCCGGGAAGGCAGATGGACAAAGCCTTCACGTAAGAAATGTCCTTCATCGAAATGTGTAGTACATGTGTCATTAGATTAAGAAATATAGGAGTTGGAACTGGTCATCCGTAACCAAGTAAGCAGTTAACGGGATTAGGCTTCAGGGATCGGGTCGGTACAACCGAGTCGGTATGGTCAACCCCAGGTAGCTGACTCGAGACGTTCTGATCCAAGAGAATTCTAGGTGAAGCATCTAGAATGTGTCCTTACCAACCCGAGTATATTGACCTAGGGTACCTCGATTCGTAGTGGAGTGGTTTAGGAGAAAGGCTAAGTCGGGCTTTACTGACCTGAGTTATAACATGCTAATCCAACATGCTTTGATTTGACTTGCCACTACCATCAATAAATCCAAGTCCATGTGAGATTATACTCAAGTCCTAAGTAGCTTGCTTCATGGAAATCCAAGATGTGATGGTCTTGCCAAAAGATTGGTCAATATTTATTTCCGAGTTATTTATTAGATGTGAATATACATTTATGTTATTTCGATGAAGTTTGGGAAATAAACTTGTAAACCTTCATTTTATGGTTTAGATTGACATTTCTATGGTTTAGGACTTTTCTTTAAGTGTGCTCAATTTACATTTTATTTATTACTATTTATAGCATAATTACCGTATTACAAATGCCTATTAAATGCATGCTAAATACGTCGAATTAGAAAATTAAAATTTTAAATGTTCCAATGGGAAATTTGTATGCATGTGGGCATTATTGGATGAAATTAATATTAATGACACAAAGACACGAGGTTAACCCCTACTTATAGTAGAAGCCTACTCGAAACCGACCTGCATATCCAGCATTACAAAGAATTTGGGTTAATGTGAGAGGTCTAGGTGTCGTGGACCATTATAATTAGTACACAAGGATGCGAGGTTAAACCCAACTTATAGTGGAAGACTGCCCAAAACCGCCTGACAAATCCAGAATCTATAAGTGGTAGATTTAATGTGGGACGTCAAGTGTAATATATATTTGTGTGAAGTAGGCCTGCTCCGGGAAGGTATTATATCGATGACCTACCTTATTTGGGTATTAATTTGTTAGGTCATTAGGCCTCGTCTAATGTTTATCCTTTAGAAGGATTGATGTCATTGGACCCGCTCTTATTAGGTCTTAAGTGGTCATTAGGTCCTCCTTTCTCTTTTATGCTTATGTCTTAAGTGGTCATTAGGTCCTCCTTTCTCTTTTATGCTTATGAGCTATTAAATGGTCTTAATAAAACGATAGACACATGAGTGGACTAGTTCTCCAGAAGTTGTTTGATTCTTTTCATGGAAGGGCATACCTAGGGCCGGGTTAATAACAGTTCTAAAGAGCATGTAATAGGTGCCTATTTATGGGAAGTATTAAGTGACTAGGAGTTCGTCTGTAATGCCTGTTAAATAGTAATGCACGGGCCCTTTAGAGGGATCTTAAATGGCGATGAGTTTCTACCCTTACCGAGTATTAAGTTGTAGATTACTATTTCTCGCATTACGACTAGGAGAATATTTGATAATGTTAAATGAGGTATTAAGTGGCTAAGCTCCATCATAGGGTCTTAAGTGATCGAAAGAATTCGCCCATAGGTTATTAAGTGGTCATAGTTATCCTCTCATGAATAAATAAGTAAGATGTCCTTAAGTGGCCCTCATAGAGTCTTAAGTGTTCATTGGGATACACCCTTAGGGTATTAAGTGATAGTAGAAATCCACCCTTAAATATATGGATTAGGGCTTTAGTGACTTAAGGATAGTCTGCCTAATTATTATTATATTTAATTATGCGGTTGATTCGCCTAGATATATGATGACGAATTTATACTTCCAAGCAATGGAAATAGGTTCCTTTAAATTTATGTGATTTTCATTTACCAGAACTTATTGTTCTGACCTTCCTCCTCTTAACAACATAGATAAGTAGGTGGGAAAGCTTGATTGATGATGTGATGAAGACATGAGCTTGGCGCTGGAGATTTTAACTTAGTTTATCATTATGTCTAGCGGTTATATATATTTATGAGATATTAAAGCAACTTGTTATGACATTTAATAATCTTGATTTAACCGACATTATTATGGTTTCTATGAAAGGGTATATTTATTTTGGTTTGTATATTATGTCTGATCTGCTGTGAAATTATGATTTCATTTTAGTTTGGCTCTGTTATTTTATTTTTATAGGAAACAACGACTCATTTAGAATGGTTCTAATTTCCGATGGGCCTTTTCTAGGCCGGGATTTAGGCCCATTACAGGTTGGTTGTTACAAGATTGTGCGTATGGATGGTAGGATTTGTTGTAAACATATTACTAGTACATTTTATGTCTGATTGACACAAATGGTTATAGGTGTTTGCTAGTGGATGCATATACACGCATTATGCACTATTAGTGATCGACAAACTAGGTCACCAAGCATATGCATATGAACATGTGTTATATTCTCGGTCGCTACAAATAGACGATTACCATATGGTCATTGCATTTGGACGATGATTGTAGCATGCATATAGAATTATCAGTTATCATTACGATCTTTGCATACATAAGGATTCATAGCACAAGAATATTTGCATAAAAAGGAGGTTAACTGAATTAGTATACCGCCTAATCTTTTTGGCTAGTTAAGGACATTAACACTACACTATTGCATAATAACATAAATTGCAGTAGAAATATTAGGGGCAGTGGATGTAGTATGTGATGTTTGAGTATACAAATGTAGACTTTGGTTGTAATTATATATTACATTTTTTATTCTTAGAGATTTCAAGTAATAATTTCGTTAAGGAAGGAAGAATGTAACAACCCGATATTTTAATAATATTATTATGGATTAATTGTGAAGAATAATCTGAAGTTTAACATGTCTTCCCATAATAATCCCAAGTTTGAATTATTTTCTGAGTAATCCGAAGTTTAGGGGTGTCTTCCTATATTGATCCCTATGACCCCCTGACGTGTTATTTTGGGATCAATATGGGAAGATACCTGCAAACTTTGGATTAATATGGGAAGACACCGAGTAAATGGGAATAATATGGGAAGATACCCCCCAAACTTCGGATTATTCGAAAATAGTCCAAACTTGGGATTATTATGGGAAGACACATTAAACTTTGGATTATTCTTAACAATTAACCCTATTATTAATAAAGAAAAATGGATTTAGTAAGAAGGAATTAACTGTAAACACGAAATAAATTTACAAATTTATAGATGTCTGAATTTGGCTATGGAAACTTTCCATTTTGTCCATGGAAATTTTCTGGAAAATTTTCATATATAATTTGTAAAAATATGAGCTAATACGAAAGAATAATTAAATATTTTAGAAAACCGAAAATTACGATTATAATTAAATAAACAAAAAAAGACCCGACCTTTACGCAGGTCGACCCTAGCATGGGTAAGGTTTACCACATCCAAGAACGAGCCGAAGAAACTGAAATTTTATTTTAATGTAAATCCGAGTGTTGTTCGTTGATTCAGACGGTTAAATTTGGTTCGGTGACGTGGCTGGACCAGATTTAATCAACTAATCCTACTGTTTGAGATCCCCAAGCTCCACTATAAATAAGGCACTAAACCTAGCTATTCTCTCACATATAATTTTTTCCATCTGGGTTCCTTTTCCCTGAGGCAGACCCTAAAAACTAAATATTTCTAGGAGGAGACTCTAAAATATAAATCAATACAAAGTCTAAGGAAGGAATCTTAGAAGGCCACAGATAGAAGCTATGGACGACATGTGAGTGTTAGTAATTGTTTTCAATTTTTAATTAATTTCAAATAATACGGTTTTTAATTGTTGTAGTTTTTCTTTAGTTTTAAGTTGTTTTTCTGTAAGTATATTTCCTATCTTTTCTTACAGATTTTAGTTACTTTTTAAAGTATTTTTGTCTCTTTCTTACAAATATTTTATTTTCTTCAGTTATTTGAAATTTTCTACCTATTTACATTTGAACTTAATGATTGATAAAATATTTAAATGTCAGTTTTGAAACATAAATTATCCTCTTTTTGATGGAAAAATAATGTAAAGAGAATGAGTATCACGACTATAGAATAAATAACTGAACTTTAATTTATAGAAAAAACATTTGTATAATTTGTAGACCTATAACAGAAAAGAATTAGACTAAAATAGGAAAATTGTATAGTAAATTATGACAAACCTTATAATTTAAAAAGAATGAATGATGAAAAGGCTTATTGTGATATTGAAAATTGTCTTGGAAAATCAAATCATCATAATAAAATGAATCGAAAAGGAAAGAATAAAACACATTATGATAAAAATAGAATATTGTATGCTCGGATCAAGGACTGAGTCAATAGGTTGGCTCACATTTGGGATTGAACATAGAAAAGAAACTTAGATCATAAATCAAGCTAATTAATACAACCCAGATTAGGGATTGGGTTAATAAAAAAAAGTTAGGTTAAGAATCAATTATTGGGGAAAAACTATTAGAATATTATTGGATAGAACCCGTATTTTAGGCATTCCCATTCAGGTCAAGGAATAATTATCTCAGACTAAGACTCTCCCTTCAAAAACTCATATTCTTTAGATAATTCTAAATTCTTTTCAGTGGTTCGGGTATTATTAAATTTCAACGTCTAAATTCTTTTCAGTGGTTCGGGTATTATTAAATTTCAGACGTTTCATTTTGCGAAGTATTATTATAAACCTTTAAAAACTCATATTCTTTAGATAATTCTAAATTCTTTTCAGTTAAAGCTCCATTCTCTTTTTCAAGAGACGAAACTAAAGAATTAGAATTATTTAAAGAATCTTCTAATGATTCATTTCTATTTTTCAAGAGATCGATTTCCTTTAAAAGAACATTGTTTTTATCTTCTAGTCGCTCATTTTCTTTTTGAAGGAAATCTTTTTGAAATACAAGCTCTTCTAAGGTATTTTCAAAACATTTGGCTTGTTTGACTAAAAAATTGTTTTCTTCTTTTAATTTGGAATTTTCTTGCTCACAATTTTTTGACTTGGCTAAAATAATTGCATTAAGTTTACCCAAACTTTTAAAATCTTTTAATAATTTTTCGTGGTCTAATAAAAGATCTTTATATAATGAATCCTCACATAGCGATTGTGATCTCACTTTAGCCATTAAACATTTGCTCTCTTGCTCCGTTGCTTCTGCTTTGTTGTCCTTCCACTTTCTAATGCCTTTACTAGATTTCTTTACTGCCATTTATTCTAGGATGTTGTTACGATCTCTAGAATACCAAGCTCTGATACCAATTGAAAGAGGCTATGCAGTAGTATAGGATCGTGTAGTATGGAGAATAGGATATAATATCTATATAGCGGACTAGAAAGCAGTAAATCACACAGTCGATTTATACTGGTTCAGACCACTGTCCTACGTCCAGTCCCAGACTCACTTCTGGTATTTCACTAACACTAAAACCCTCACTTCACCCGGAGGAATAGGTTCACAATTACCCGAACCACTGAACGGGATTTCTTGCCTCAATCACTGAAGAGGTCTTCACTATTACAAAGGTTTTTTACTTTTGAATGTGTTCCAAACAACACTGATTAGTCACAATATAGTACAACACTCTTATAGCCCTCACAAATGGTATTTTAGTGGATGTGCAAAGGGTAGGATTAATAGTAAATCGATTATAAAGAAAAGGAATGAAAATAATCGATCGCTTTGATAGAATTTGAGAAAATAATAGTTGTAGAGCAATTTTAGAGCAAAATCAATAAATTTGATCAAAGTAATTCTTGTAAAATCAATGGAGATGTTTGGGGCTTATATAATGATGAAGGGATGTCATTAGAATAGTCACAACCCTTCTGAAAGATCAAAAAACTGAAAAGATTTGGTGAAAAACGAACTGTCTTTTCATAAAATATAGCCGTTATTTACAGCACTTAAGACAGCACTGAACAGTAGCGTTTGGCCTGAAAACGCTATCATATGTCTATTCAAAATAGAGCCGTTATACCCTTTCATAGCGTTTCGGAATATAGCCGTTATAACCTTTAATAGCGTTTCTAGACAAAATCCTACCGTTTACTGCTGCGAAAAATTCTGCAAAAACAGCCTTCTATATTCATCATTTTTTGACTTTTTTTATCGTTTTTCTTGCAATAAAAAATTCCAAAAAAATATGAAAAATGCTTTATGATATATTAGATGTTACGTAGAAATTTTAGGTGATTTAAAGTTAATTTGTGGGACTTTAACAATTCTAGACTATACTTTATGTACACTCAACTTATGATATGCACTCTTCTGAAGCTCTTGAGTCTGTTTCTTCTTGTCTTCTTCCATCATTAGAGTCCAAATAGATTTTCAATCACCATAATAGATATTCAAATGCTTGAACACTACATAATTGATTAGCATCCTTCATGTATACGCTTTTATCCTCTTTTGTACAGTGCATCTTCATGTATACGCTTTTATCCTCTTTTGTACAGTGTATCTTCATGTTGAACTTATTTTCTTTTCTCTTTTTGATACCCATGTACCTGCAAGTTAGCTCAGAAGTTCTTTGATATAATTGTATAGTTGTTGCCATCAAAATCCAACAATATAGTTTCCAACATCGATTTTTCTTTATACCTAAACCGCTACGCGTTTCTTAGTGTGGCTTCACTTTTGAAAATGCTAAGGGGTGTCGGGTGTTTCACAACAATGCATTTCGATGTCATATAAGTTTCTCTTTTTAATCAAATCAAAGAAGGGAACACATTTATTGATAGTTCAAGAAATCAATCTACACTGGAGTACAACATTCCCATTAAAACTTTGAATGGCTTTAATGTTTCCCAAAATTTTAGCCTCTCGGATGCATTTAATCTTTTTAGAATTGACTTCATTCCCACGAGAGTTGAAAATGGAACCTAAGAATTTTTCCAATGCAATGCCAAAAGATTATTTCAATGGATTGAGTTTCATTCCATAATTGTGGATAATACTGAACATCTCTACTAGATGACCAATGTGGTTATTCGACCATCATGATTTCACAAGCCTATCGTCTACATATACTTCCATAAATCTCCCAACTTAGTCTTTGAGCATCCCACTGCAAAATCATTGACAAATAGCCTTGTATTTTTCAATCCAATAGGCATGACAACATAGCCATACAATCCTAAGCTAGTAATGCATCAAGATTTGGTTGTAGCCCGAATATGCATCCATAAATGACAGGAGTTGATGACCAGTAGTTGAGTCGATGAGCTGGTCAATATTCTGATGTAGAGGATGTATTTTTGGCATGCTTTATTCAAATCAAAATAATTGATGCATGTTTTCCATTACTTATCCAAAATTCCCAAGCATTGAATTGGGAATCCATTTAGGATAGAGGGCATCACTAATGAAGCAGTTATTGCATAACTTATCCACTTCCCCTTTAAGTATTGCCAATTCCTATTATCCTAATATTCAGCGTTTCTATTTAACTGGAAAGAATTTCCATTTATATTTAGGGTGTGGCTCATGATTCCTAGTGTGGTGTTATACATATCAGCATAGGTCCAAGAGAAGAAATCAAGATTATCCCATAGGAAGTTGTCAAGTTTCTTCATTAAAGCTAGACTGAGCTATGATCTGATCTTCAAGCCCCGAAATGAGTCGTCGTATCTTAAATCTATTTCAATGGTTTTCTCAGCTAGTTTTTCTCTTTCATAATATGACTACTTGTTGCTTGTCAGGTCAATATCTTGAATAAGTTGACTATGTTTCCCGAGCTAGGTCTTGGGCGTTGGCCGCTATGCGTTGAGATTCATGGCATAGAGTGAAGTCTCTATGGCCTTTCCTTCTTCTTGACGATTGACACCTTTACATTCTGCCATACAGCCGTCTGTCCCTAAGTTTTGGTTACCTCAGATAATCCTGACACTGTTATTAGTGCGAAATTTCAATAGAAGGCAATATGGCGTCATGCATATTCTGAAGTCGGTGGGAGTCGGATGCTCGAAGAAAGCATGGTAAGGAGGGTAAATGTCGATGACGACAAATGAGATGATTCTACTCATCAGTGTTCTCCTTTACCAAGTTCGACTAGTAGGTCAATGATTTCCATCGATTCATTAGAAGTACCATTAAAGCAATGGATTCAAGCATTGCACAACTTTAAATCTTTAGCCTCTGACTTCATTTGATCATAATCCTTCTTGAATATGATAATGATGGAACTCCCAGAGTCAATGAGTAATTTCCATATATAAGTTGGTCTGATCACGGTAGATTTGGGAAGAGGGTCAAAATTGGGTATTTCACCCCGATAGTTTCCCTCTCTTTAGACAATGTCACCATTCATCGTCTTTTGTTGTTTGGCTAGGCACGCTCATCTATAGAAAAACACTCTTCGTATTCAACGTGCTTTATAGAATTGACATACTCTTCTATACGCCTGTATCTTTTAACGGCTAGATGTGGTCCACCACGTATGGTGTTGATGGTGATCCCTTATTGAGGGTTTCTTTGGTTGGATGGCCCTGGTACTACCTGAGCTCGATCGTGTTTTGAAACACCCAATGCTCTATTCTGTGGAGTTTGGACATTGTGCTCAAAGTGCCTTTTATGGATGTGCTTCTCGATAAAATCTCACAGATGTTGGCAGTCATTTGTGTTATGGTTGAACATCTCATGGAACCTATGGTATTTTCCGAACTGCTTTTCCCTCTCGGTGGATTCCCTTGGATCGGGCTTCTTTTAATGGATTATGTTTCAAGTTTCTAGATATATGGTCTCTAGTTGAGATATTAGTTGAGTGTAGTTATTGCACAAAGGAAAGCAGGAGCACTTCCTTGATTTTGTCTTCTTGTCATGACTATCAGGATTATTTTTGCCTTACTTGGGCTTATCTTGGACATTAACGTTCACCATTGTAGAGCTTTCTATGTTCAACTTGATAGCAACATTACTTTAGATAATATCATGTTGTTGCTTATGAGGATATCCATGTATAGCTCAATTTCTGCGTGCTTCCTCCTACCATAGATATTGGTTTTCCTTTTCATAGAAAATTTCTAATTTCATTGGAGGCTTCCTATTGAGCCATTCTCCAAGGTCAGTCTCGGGCTGAATGCCCTTAATAAGCCCTATCAAAATAATGTTGTTTGAGGGTTGTCGACTTCAGTTAGAGCATTATTGAATCTTTCTGGGAAGTTCTTTAAGGATTAGCATATTCTTTGGAAGATATCAGATATCGACATTGTATCCTTATGTCTGTTGTATGCATCTTGAACCACTCCATTAATTTTATGACGAGTTGGTCAAAAGTAGATATGGTTCTCGATGTAATTCAAGGGAGCCATAATATGGGCACACCTTCAAGGAATACAGGAAAGCATATGCATTTTACTGTGTCGTTTGCATCATCTAAAACCATATGCCACTCTTATTTTTTAAGAAATGTGAAGTATCAGTCTTTCCGGAGTAACCTGGGATCATAGGCATTATAAATCACTGTGGCATTTAAAACATCTTAATTGAAAGGGTTTCACCTTGAACTGGTTTTCCAATTGTCATCAGCTTGGCCCTACAACTGTCTCATGATCTGTCGGATCATTGAGGTGAGGTTAGGACTTGGGATCTCCATTGGATGTCGTTCGTGATCCAACTCAATGGGGTGTCTTCATGAGGCCTTCTAGGTTGATTAACATCATCATGTTGTTTTTATAGAAGCTATGCATGAATGATTTAATCCTTGTTAACACATGGAATTTCAACAACCATGTTTTGGATTATGGAGGCATGGGGCCCTATTAAGGATTCAGGCCCAACCCCTCGGAAGGGATCAATAATGAACTGAGAGCGATCGAGGTGCTTCGTTCACTTGGTGTTAGTGTATTCCATCTTATGAAAGTGTTATCCTCTGATTATGATTGCTGCGTGGCGAGAAAGAAGATGAATGTTGTGAAAAATAATTAGTAGGAGTTTGGTACTTATATTTCCTTCAAGGTGGTCAATATTTATTCAAATGGCGCGTTGCAATCGTTGGATAAGATCTATATTCAGCATAATCTGAGTATTAAATATTGATCTATCTTTACGCCTCTTTATGTTTATTCATCACATTCTTCAACTGAAACTGAGTATCTAGAGCATTAAGATTAGAAGTTGTTGCCCCATCGAGTGCTACAAGAATTTGACGATCAAGAGGTGGTTGTTGCTAATAAAAGCATCACCATGATCAACATTAAAAGGTTGAGAAACTTGAGGATTCTTCTTTTCATCATGCTATCAAGCTTGAGTTTTTCCTTGTAAAAGAACCAAAAGGGGACACAATACCCAAAGAGTACAGTAGAGAATTAAAATGAGGAAGTAAATTAAAAAAAGGATTATATCAATAAAAGTGCAGTAAATAAAAGATAAAAGCTTATATAGGTTCGGCATTGTTATGTCAACATCCATTTGGAAGGTTTTGAACAATCTGTTATTTTTAGAGTCATAAGGATTGGGATCAGTATGAACATGAAGTGCATATAGTAAAGTAAACAACTGGCTAAAAGATGATCCATTTCTCTCTAACACGGCTAATAATTATAGATGTTGGTAGTCGAAAATATCCTAGAAAATTCGGTGAGACTTTGTAGAGGGGCTAAGTGGGGACCTATCCTACAAATCACTTATTCGCGTAATCGATCTCTCTCAGCCATTATTGTTTAACAATTTTGATGGTTTTTGCACTCGATTGACAGTGCAACTCCTTATTCTCCGACATCAACTCTTCTTTGGAAACTTAGACTTAACCCAACAGCGTTGTCAGTTCACTGTATTGCGGCGACACGTCTTCTACTGTTACCATATACATCAGTGTCGATTGAAGACTCCATTTTCCACCATCTATAAGCATCCTTTTGCTATTTCCTTTTTCCCTATTTTATTCCATCTTTTTTTGGTCAATAATTTTTCCTCTTCTCCTTTTTTACTTCTTCTTTCTTCCATAGTATGTGATGATTATTACGCTATTTATAGGAAGAAGGGTACTAAACCTTTTGAAATCATTCTGACTGAATCCACACAAATTCGCCTCTATTAGGTAATGTTCCTGATTTCAAAATCATGCAATTTTCAGTTTTCTAATGGTCTCTTTGCTATATTTGCTAGAGTTGGGTGTTTAGATTTAATATTTTTCTTTTTTATTTTAAGAAATAATTTTAATTTGGCGACAAGAAGTAAATTGTTAATAATTTAGTTAAATAATAAATAAATTTGTAAGCGTTTAATAGGAAGTAAGATCTTATTTAATGATAACCAAGAGCAACTATCATTAACTTGTATGGAACCGGGTGTGGCCCTTACTTTAAGTTGCAAATAACATGATATATGTGAAGTAAATTAATAGTGGCCCTTTTTTTAGTTGCAAATAATAGGATATATGTGAAGTAAATGGTAATTAAGTCAGTGTTTATATGTTGAATTTTGGATTTGTTGGGATTTTAAGTTTATCTTTGATCAAGAAAAGTATAGATGCAAACTGTATTTATACTCCTTAGTCCCTTTGGGACCATGTGAAGCTAGAATTGGCAAGATGTCTAGAGCTTTTGATGCATTTTACTAGATGCACTTCTTTTATATGATAAAAGGTTTATTTATTTATTTTTGACAGCACATTGATTTGCATGTAGGGTTTCAAAAGTGGTTACTTTAAAACTCAAGGAGGTGATGGATATCCTATATATATTACAAATAAAAAGAGCAAAATCCACGCAAATAAGAAGCACTTAAGCTAGGTTAAAATGGAGACGATCTTCAATGATATGTATTAACAAATAATGACCCAATAAAAAAGAAACAACCAGTGTAACAGCCCACATTTTACTTATCGGAAGATCGCAAAATATTTTTATTTTATTCCCTGAGGGTTGGATCATTCTCATCTTTTAATATGTTGCTTATGGGGATGGAGACATGTCCATAATTTTTACCGATTTTGTTTGTTAGCATTTTGCCCCTGTCAGTCCAGCATAGGGCATAACTTTTGACTCAGGTCAATTCAAAGGGTGGGACCTTTGCCATTGGAAAGGAATTGATGTTTGCCTTTCCGTAGATAGGTTACATTAAGGATTTGGCTCAGCGGTTTGGGAGAAATCGCCGTTTTAAGGGATTTCAGTGGACTATTCAGGTTTTGAGAGCCTAATGGGCTGATTTGGGGGAGGCCCATTAGTGGGCTGGTGGAAACTATAAATAGGGGGTAAGGGATATAGGAAATGGTTTTAGGTTTCCATTCTCTCATTTGGTGCCTTGAGCTCCTCCTTCCACTAACACCTTTCCACCATTAAAAATCCAAATCCAAGGAGGGAAATTGAAGATCTACACCATCGGAGGCTAGATCTATGTAGATAGAAGCAAGGATTCATCGGATCAAGGTGTTTGGTGCGAGGTGCTTGCTGTCTGGATTCCTATTTCATTGATTTTTGCTTGTTTGGGAGAATCGGTGAGTGGAATACATCTCTCACACGGATTCAATGAAGTATATGAGTGTGTGTTTATGTTTTCACCAAATTCAAGTGTTTGTTCATAGATCTATGCATTGGTAAGTCCATTTCCATATAAATCACCATATGATCTGATTTAGCAAGTTTAGATAGGTAATTTCTATGATATTTCATGTGAATGTGCAAGTTAGATCCATGGTTTTGTTCATATCTACATTTATGGTGATTTCGGTGAATTGTACATAATTATTGACGGAATTGACATATTGGTGTTATTATTGATTTCATATCATGCTTGTGGTCATATTAGATGAATTGGATGAGTTAGTTTCATCAAATGTATCGTTTAGCGAAGTTTTGGTCGAAATCGGAGTTGAAATGGAGATATGCAGGTTTTGGGTCGAGCAAGGCCTGGTCGGTTATGGTGGGTCGGTCGAACCACAGGAAGGTTTTCTTAGAGGAAAAGAAATGGATTGGGTCGGTCGAGCTTTTCCAGGGTCGGTCGAAGCTTTGTACCAGGTCGGTCGGGCGAGCAAGTAAGTATGAAGTTGAGCATTTCAGGGCCGAGCACTTCAGGGTCGGTCCTCCATGAAGCAAATGGGTCGGTCGTGCAGGGTTGAGTGGGTCGATCATGATGCCTGGAATGGTAGAATTGAGGTTCGGTCGGCCTCCACGTTGAAGATGGGTCGGTCGAGCAGGTTGGTGGATCTGGTCTTGATGTGGATCGGATCGAGCAGTATTCGGGGTCGAGTAAACCAGGTATAAGGCTGGGTCGGTCGGCCCTGTGAGGGTTCAGGATCGGTCGGTTAGAAAATGGAAGGGGTTGTTAGAAGCGCTTTTAAACGCCAAGGTGAATGGCCTAAGTGTCGTGGTTTGTTTCCATTAGAAAATTAATGTGATGCTATGGATTGTTTTGAACCTTAAGATTAATGTTTTCTTTGGTTCCACTGCAACAGATTTGCCTTTTAATATCACATGTAAAAAGCTATTATATGTTGCCATACCATTAGTGACGACGCTATATAATGACATGTAATAATAGCCCTGTTATATCGTATAGCTCAAATATAAATACTATAGTATTATACATTTTATAGCGCATGTTCACCAGCATGAAATGTTTTACATAACGTTCAGACCTTGCAATTATATTTGCTTACTAAAATCTCAGTTTATTTTTTTATAGCATCATCAATAAGTTCATAACACATATTCATTGCTATGAAAAATGTTTTTCATTTTGATTTTAAAAAAGATTCCGCTATTATTGAATTTCCCATTGATATATAGCGTTTGGACCTTATTATGTTAAAAACTCGCTTTTTTATAGCATTATCACTGTTTTCATAGCTCACATTCAGTGATATGAAAAGTTTCCACACGACTTACATTTTATATAGCATTTCACATTTTGATACCATAAGAAGAGTTTTCCGCTATGAATATTTGTACTATATATAGTGTTTTCAGTGTCTTCATAGCACACATTCAATGATATGAAAAGTTTTCCACACTATTTAACTTTTTACATAGCATTTCACTTTTTATTTCCATAAGTGCAATTTTCCACTATTAATATTTTTAATATATAGCACTTATTCCAGCCATGATCTTTATATAGCAAATCTCTTATTTAATTTGTGCATAGTTCAAACAATTAAGCAGTAAATTCACAATACAAAACTATCAATAGAAAAAAACTAATACCAATATCACATTTGATTTCAATTACAAAGTCATAGTTAATAAATCTACTAATAAATATAGAAATATGTCAACATACATGTCGTTCAAACATCGTTTCAAAACAAGATGACATGAAAAATCAATTAGTCTTCAGCTTGTAAGCTCATCCAACTTCTAGAAGTTGTAATTCACAAGCACAAGTTAGTCTTATAACAAAGGAAAATGCAAAAAAACACAATTAAGCTCATCCGTCTCCAAAACTCTCAAAACCCACAGGTTACCACCAACAAGCCATCACACTTATCACAACCACTTCAGTACACTCAAATTTCTATAATATATCAACAACTATTCCATCTACATGAACTGACTAACCTGTAAACAACTGACTGACCTACAAACATATATGATATAACCACACAAATATGTTGTTTCAAGAAACCATATATGATATAACAACAATAATCAGGATTGCATTGCATGATGGTTACCCAAAAAAAGGGGAAAAAGAAATATGTACGTAAAACTAATGAAAACATGGTTCAGCACCCCAGAAAACTAACAAAATAGTCACTAGTCATCTACAAATATGTGCAAACCAACACTTTCTACCGTTCTTAGCTAAACTTGGGCATGTTACTTACTTGCATCCTTTTGGCATTCTGAGTTTACAATGAATGCCGTAGATTTCAACTTTTTTGGGTTTGCTGTAGGGCCTACCCACCCCCTCCCCCCAATAAAGCTTTAGTAGAGGAAATAAAAAAGGAAGAGGAGACGCTACAAATATATTTGTTTACCAAAGAAGAAGAAGTGGTGTTTGCATAAGAAAGAACAACACCTAACATTACCATTATTAATAGTAAAATGCAAAACTTCCTTCAAACTTCTGGAAAAGTACGTACAGTTTCTTGTATTTTTTATATTAAGCAAATTTAAAAGTATGCTTTCCCAGACTTACAGTTTCTTCACCATTTGAACCATTTCTTTAAAATGAAAAGTAGATGTTCCAGTTCATATGAGTTACTAACTGATCATCTGTGCCTCACTTTTTCATAGATCATTTACAACATATAGGCTACTAATTGATATGAGTTACTAATTGATAAACCTTGCCTCATTTTTTTTAGATCATTTACTATACTTACGTGTTGAAGGAAAACACTGTTGTGTTTGCACTGGATTGCTTTTAAGCCTTGTTTTGTTCTTCAATTTCACCATTCCTTTGACAGTCTGCAGTAGGTTGATGAATTAGTGAATTTTCTTAACCCCATTTATAACAAGTTACCCTGTAAAAAAGAAAACATGAAAAATAAAAATTGGGAATATGAAATAAAATAAATGGAAAGTTCAGATGAAACATGTCAATGACACAGAAATTGGGAGTATGATCAAGATATGATAGTATCTCCTGTTTCGCTGACTTTAATCCTACATAAACAATATTCTTATAAAAAGCATTGACAGTCTTGTAGTCTTTAATTGATATAGCTTTAGCACTCATAGTTGCTGCTTCATGGACTTCTGGAGGAACAATCATTGATTCCCTTGCTTCTGTAGTATCTACATAAACAAAGATTGTGCCTCCATCTAAAATGGATTGCCTGTCTACCTAGGCAGTGCAGTGCAAAATGCTTTACAAATCAAACTTAACTCGAGTTATTGAAAGGTAAAGTTCACTTCTAACTATGAAATATCTCAGTGCATGCAACTTGTATTTCATACCTAAGACTTTGTAGGGGATAAACTAAAACTTTCACAGGTTAAAGTGATTATGGAGAAGGTAATCTGTAGAAAACAATAAATCATTATAGTAATCAAATTAAGTTATGCTGAGTGCATTTTAGGCTGATATCACAATTTGTAGACTAGATGTGCATCTGCTTACTGATGCCTTTTATCTTTAGGGGAGAGGATAAAAAGGAGGCGGAGAAATTCATATTCTAAAGAAAACAATCTTGAATTTATTCGAAGCTCTGCTAGAGTTGATTTAACACGAGGAGACAAGATTTCAACAACAAATAGTCCAAATTCATAGAAGCATGACGACAATTTATCTTTTGCCATTTTAGATTTTGCATGCTTTTATGAGTTATATCACCTCTTCAATATTTTTATTATAAGGTTTGGCATCTATGTAAAAGATTGACATGCATTTATTGTATGGTTTGTTGTATTGTTCATAGTTTTGATTTATAATTAAAATGGATGTTAGTTGCTTTATTTGTGTTAATAATTTGCAAGTATTTGTGTCATGAAGTTTGATTTAATTTTCCTACATCTTGTGATTAATATTTTGTGAATTTTGTGATTTTAGTTAACCGTTGTAACATATACTTTTAAACAGTTAATTATATTACACTATTTTTCAAGATTTAAATGTAAGAGTTAAAAGTAATATGAATGAAAGTATTTCTATCCATACAAGCTTTTTGTCTATGTAACTTATAAGTTATTATTGTACCAATCAAACCTTTTAACTTTTCGACTTAATAACAGCATAAGTACATTTAAAATTAGCATTAGCGCTTTTGCTTTGAGTTGCCAAAAGGACCTTTATTTACAAAAATAAAAGTAAAAGAATATCTCTTGACATCATAAAATTATCTTATCAACAAATTCATATAATCTTACCTTTTTTTAACTTAATTACCTTTTATCAACAAATTCATATATCTCTTGACATAATTAACTTAGGATTATAGGTCGTTACAGAAACCTAAAGACAAAATTTTAAAGTGGAATATCCAGAATTTATGAAACAAATCAAATTCCTATAAATAAAAAAGACTAAAAGTATGTATACCATGACATACATCAACCTATGATAAGATATAACAGAGAACAATTTTAGCTATAAAATTTATATATTTGTAATTCATCAACAATGATAGAATGACATGGCATAGAGAAAAATCAATCAATGGAAGTAGTTCCTGAAATGTGTTCGACTTCAGGGTAGGAAGCATCAACCAAGTAATACTTGAATTGCAAAATTAAAGGTAAAGGCGGCTGAATGAAATCCTATGATTGCATGCAGCGTTCAATAAATTAAACAATTAGAAGAAATAGATGAAAATAAAGGTTCTTAAATCACCTAAAAAGCAGGCCGGTTGATTCGACTTGGATGCTTTGGTTAAGAGGGAGAGGTGACGGTCAGGAGCTGAAGGAAAATGCGAGATGGAAGTTGCAAATTCTAAATATTTGAATAAATGTTTTAAATGTAGAGAAACATA
The DNA here is from genome assembly GCA_030737875.1 of Allium sativum. NCBI lineage: Eukaryota > Viridiplantae > Streptophyta > Magnoliopsida > Asparagales > Amaryllidaceae > Allium > Allium sativum. The sequence continues at coordinate 32,639 of JASFAX010003055.1, forward strand.
TATCAAATATCCTTACCATAAAGCCAAAATCAAAATGAATATAATGATAATGGTTAAAAAATGTATGTTACTCTCCTGGCGTTGTTGCAGTCACCTAAAATTTTAAACATAATGGTCAACCGAAAACTTAACCACTTGTGAAAAGGAATAAGTATTACTTGGTGGTAATACACAGAAAAATGTTAGAAAATAGGCACTACACAAAAATCTTTTAATATATAGGCAAATGGACTGCACCAATGTTAGTTTCCATTATTTTATACTACTAATAGAATCTAAAGCTAACTCAGTCAGTGTTTTTATTAGAGTGGAAAGAAAAGCTGTGAATTTGTGGTAGAAACTCAATAACTAAACCAAATTGGATTAAATATTGCACCGGCATATATTACTGGCAATGTTATTGGTTCATTAAAACTGTTATGCTTTTTTTATTAATAAAAAATACCAACCTTCATAGCTTTTGTGCCTCTGTTTAGTTCGAGCAACCCCCTGACTCCTTAACCTTTCGACTTTACGTATTCTTGCATAGCAACCTATATGTATAATAACACTGATGTTTTTTAAGGCTAGGAAATTGATGCATATGCACACGTAGATGAAATTGGATGTTAAATAATTTGCCAAAGACGGCTGATAAGCCTAAGATTTACCATAGTCTTGTTGGTCCACAATTGCAGTTTGTAGCTTGAATTGCTTTACAAACAACACATGCTTGACAACAAAGAACATTGGTCCAATGCTACTAATCATACCTTGCACACTTTTCTTTTCATTCTCTAACTTGAAATTTATGTCTTGCATTCTTCTACTTTCACAATTATTAAAAGCATCCACTTTACCAATAAACATCTTAGTATTTCATAATATATCTAATGAATTAGTATTTAACCAATGGAATCTGAAAATAGATGTCCAATTTTCACGCTCTATGAGGAAAAATATTCAATTCCGCAGTGAAGTTAAAATCATTCTAGCACCAAGCAGGCCAAAAAAATAAACTCATATTATTCTCCTTACCCAAAACATGCTTAGATAATAATTTCATAAGTAAAGTTCATAAATCATATTTTATCTGCTAAAATAAAAAAGAAATATTAATTCATCATCTAACACATTATAAAAATTAGTGGCGTAAGCAATCCTTCTGCCATTCTATTGATAATAAACATCACAAAATGCAAAATTTATCATCAAACCTACCATTAACCAATCTAACAAATATTAGATATCAGTTCATGATTTTAACGACTCTGATGAAAAAGTTAAGGAAGTTGAGCTACATCATCTCTCTTTCATTCCACATTATATGAAAATAGTTGGAAAGAAAATATGGTGTTGCAACAGCCGTCATTTTTAGCTTCATAAATAATTTAATTCTACTAGAAATGATAAATATTTTCTTCAGATATTCTTCTACTTCAGTTTATACGTATCAACCAAAGATATAAATATAACAGTTCATGTATATGGTCCCATATAAGGGCGTCGATTGAATATAAGTAACATTTACTGGGATGGTAATCCTGCAGATGCTAAAGAAGTTATGAAGAATATTAAAGAACTGAAATGATTTAAGAGCAATGCTGAATTTTCCAAGGATACCAATATTTTCTAATATTAGGTTTGAACTTTGGATGTACCCCTTATTATTGTTACAGGCATTTCAAGTAATTTCTAAAAAAAATTAGAACTATATAATTCTACAATGTATATGAATTCTTGTTAGTAATTAGCATATGGTTTCAGGATAGAAATTTGGAATTAATATTCCAAGAAGTTAGGGTAACTCCCATATTTTTCAATCAAATCATAGAAAATTATGCCACGTATTTGTTAAAAATTAGTAATCCTACTATTCATGACCATAATCTCTGAAGTTCTAAATTGCCAACACAGTAAAAATTAATATAGAAAATGAGATGTGTTGCATATTATAATCACCCGACCTACAGTGTTAAAATTTTAATCGACGGCACTTGTTCCTAATAACATTTAACATTATCAAGTATTGGTTTTTTTATACATAGATTGACAGGCCTAAATATATGTGAAATAAAGACAAAAGATTCAAGCACATAATTTTGTCTAGGCATATACCTGTTGTACACTGGCAGCAATAGGTACGAAGAAAGCAACCATTGATATCTATCGGCCTTTCTTGCACCGCTCATGTTAGCATATCTTGCACTTTTGAAGTAAACGACAACAATTTCATGAAAATACGAATTAAAAAATATTTGCATCACCGTCCATACATTTATTCGTTAAAAGCGTAGTTTTAAGATCGATGAAGTTTGAGAAAACAACTTACTGGCTTTTGTATTATATGTCAAGAGCCATGAGTATTTCTTTCATCAGGTCGAAAATCAAGGAAAAGCTTGCAACTTTGATTCTGGAAAAGGAAAATACAATGAAAATTGAAAGTCATAGAACCACATGAGTAAGCTAAATTAAATATCAGGGTATCAAATTGAGTAATCAATCGCCAATCCAAAATAAAAAAAATTGACATTAAAGTTTGTAGATTAGAAAAAAAAATGTAACTTTAATGCTAGGATCTCACTTCAAATAAGAGAGAACGAATGATCCACATACAGGTACCTCATCAATCAGGGAACTTTAATCACTAGGATAGGCTGAATGATCTCATCAAGGAATTTAGATTATAGTTTTTCTAAAACTAAATTTGTGGCTTAACAATGGAAGGGGAATGAGCATTGTTAAGCTAGGCTTGAGATAATTGAAGAAGATGAAAACATAGTAAATTTTAACTACATTTTTTGCCAAACAATAAGGGGTAAAATGTTAAAGAAAGAAAGAACGTGATACTCACTTCGTCTGACAAAAGAGAATTATTTTATTAGGAGAAAGTGACGTTTCAGCTGACGAAATAACACGAGGATAAAGTAGAATGCAGTAAACGAAACTCGCTTCTAATAATATAGTATAGATATATATAATTGTATACTTCCTAAATAGGAATAAAAGACTTGTTATGGTAAGTTAAGTTGTTGCAATCATAAAATAGTATCTCGCGCATACATTTGAAGTTTTAAACCAGTGGATTTTTTTAACCATAACAGTGTTTGTGAAAAATCTGAATACATTGATTTCGTGAAATGCTAAATCTTAAAACAGTTCTCTGGCAATAAGGCATAAGTGTGCACCTGCTAAATTACTAATTTTAGCAGTGGCGCTGCAGCATATTACAAGAGTTGTTTGTTTTTTCTAGTTTATTGCTGCAAATAACGGCAGCCCTGTTTAGCAATTGGAGACTAACATAACATGCTTTGAAGTGCCAAACTCTTCCAAATTTCCAAAATTTACCTAAATATAATTTCAAAAACTGTTAAATAATAATATGTTTGACTGCATCCGAGAAAAATCCAAAGTTTGAAGCTCCCTTAAAGCTGTAGGAACAATAATTGTTTCTTTAAAGATAACGAGTGTCTAACCATCTTGAAAGACAACTCACACATGCAAGGATACATGTTTGCATGCTTCATCTGTATGTTTCTTATAATAAAAAAAGAAGCTGAACTTAATTATGTAAGAAAAAATATGGTGTACAAGAATTGCAAATTATGAAGAACGCAAAATAGTTTTGATTTATTCAGCTGAACCATAGTGATCATGTAACGACCCGGGTTTTTGTCGACTTTGGTTATCGCCATAAACTCAATGATGACTAACCAAACATCGAAAAAATACCAGATAGTTAATGAAAGAAATTAGAGGGTGAGGAAAGATAAGATAGAAACTTAGAATAGAAGAAGAAGAAGAACACAACATCAGAGTAACACGAACCTCATAGCGGAACGAATAACATATAATATGTATATTACATAACTTGAAATATACATTTGTACTTGAATATACATCATTATCAAAGTACAGCACTTATAACACAGCGGAAATAAACTATAGCTATATGATTCTGAAGCCTCCTGCTCCAACTCTTCAAGTATCTGTAAATCCCGACTACTTGACTGCCCGCACAAAATTGGGCACCCAAGGGTTTAGGGAAAACAAAAACAAAATAAACTCCGGGTCAGTCATGAGACTGGTATGAGTAAAACAGTTTAAAACAGTTTAAACAAGTAAACGATATCTCATAAGACCATGTCGTATAACGAAACGGGTTTTTCCCTTATGAGAATCCGAATTATCTTTATATCAAAAACCTTTTGATATTACAATAATGCCTATCAACCACAATATAATAATCATCTAGCAGAAACGCTTTCATCTCACGTTCTACATATATAGTATACAATCAAAACCGCAAGCACATATTGGGTAATGGATTTCCAACTATGACAAGGTATGGAACCATCTTTCGCTAGTGTACCTCTAGAGAGGAATACACTGGATTCAACAAGAACATCATGCAACCCGGCCACACATGACTGACCACTCATTTCGCTTAAGTGTATCGAATGTGTATCACCAATGGTTGGGATCAGCAACCGTTTCCCGAATGGGACAGCATCAACAATAGATTTTTAGAAGTAAATGAAACTTTAGATCAGGTGATTATACACCCTACTTCGGAGCGACCAACTTAGCCATGCTGCCTGCCCGATTTCTGTCATTTACCGGTTGATGAGGCTTGAGGTTACGCTTCATCATCACATCAGATTCACTTTGAATGCCACATTGTCAGATCCATCGAAAATCACTAATTGACGTCTACAACAGTACATTACGTGTTAGCTAAAGAAGTTTCCTTCTCCGCTTCCACTCTTGGTACGGTTGAAGAAATCAATGTACGTGACCTTTCTGGAAATACTTTGTCACACATCCATCCATACAAGTCATCCAGGAACAGGATGAACCGAAGGCACTATTCAATACATCCATCTTAGGCACTGTTATCTAAGACTTATACGATAGCCCTCCGTCTTCAATTATCTTTGGCATATATGATTCGCAACGCTTATGCCAATACAAAGTGGTTCTTTGGATAATAATCCAACCGGTCTCTCCATATTAACAACGTTAAAATGGTCAAAACTTCGATAGTCTGTGATTTAACCATCAAAGAAAACACGTGTGCAAACAACAATATTATTTCCCGGAGGAAATTATATTGATCAATCATCATTCAACATTTATCTCTTTATTTCATTAATTTACTTATCTCCTGTTTCCATATATTCTAAATTCTTATTTTCTATTATCAGAAAACATTTCTGATTCTCATTTGGAAAACATTTCCAAATCTTCTTTACTTGGATTTAAACAGATGTTTAAATCAACATCGCGACGACAACTCAAACCACTATACTTATTTACTAAATTCACTTAACCACTTTCACTCTCGAACCTTAACCATTTCTAAATTAAAAAAGAAGTCAATCAAGTTGGGGTATAACTACCTCTCAGACCTTAACTGAACAACATTTCAAATCTCGAAATAGGGTAAGTTCATCTTTTAACTCTTTAACACTTCCTTACGTAACTTCCGGATATAATTTGCGAGTCCCCTTCCTTTACAGAATCATTTGATTATAACAGTGGTGTTATAATTTCCTGCTTCTGAAATATAATAACTTTAATCTAACTCTTATTTCCTAACTCGAATAAATAACGAACAACTAATTTATCAACTCCTATTTGGTAAACTCTTATTCTGTACTCTTATTCGAATAACTCCAATCTAATAACTCTTATTTGATTAACTCTAACTCTATTTAACTCTTACTGGATTAACTTTTGTTCGAATAACTTACATCCGAATAACTTATATTTGATAATCTCTCTTCTTCGAATAAACTATATTGGATTTAACTCCTGTCGAATAATTAGATTCGATTAACTTCCTTCGAATATCTCTGATTTGATTAACTTACTTCGAATATCTACTATTCGATTATCTCACTTCGAATATCTACTATTCGATTATCTCACTTCAACTCTATTCGAATAAACTAAATTCGATTAACTCTATTTGAATAACTTTAGTTCGATTTAACTCTATCGATTAACTCTAACTGATTAACTCTGACTGATCAACTCTAACCGATTAACTCTGACTGATCAACCCCAACCGATTAACTCTGACTGATCAACCCTAACCGATTAACTCAAAGTGATTAACTCTAACTGGTTATCTCTAATGGGTTTACTCTAATCAATTACCCTAACTGATTAACTCTAATTGATTAACCCTAACTGATTACTCTAATTGATTAACCCTAACTGGTTAACTCACTTCGATTAACTCCTATTGAATTAACTCCTTTGATTTATTCCTTTTCTATTTATTTACTTAACAAATAACTATTCCCTTTTCAATTCTATTTATTTAACAAATAAATATTTCTTTTATCTTTCCTATTTGTAAATGGTTTACAAATATATCCCTTTCATCCCTATTTTAACATATTTATTCCCCATAAATATTTCCTTTTCAATTCTATTTATTACATATTTATTTCCTATAAATATTCCCTTTCAATTCTATTTTTAACATATTTATTTTTATAAATATTTCCATTCAATTCTATTTGTACATGACTTACAAATATTTCCTTTCAATTCCATTTGTACATGACTTACAAATATTTCCTTTCAATTCTATTTGTACACGACTTACAAATATTTCCTTTTATTATAACTTATCCTTCGATTTTGTAATTATTTTCTTTTATAAAAATCCTTTTCCTTTTCTATATAATATCCATCGATTTTATATAAATAATTCATTTTCAAAATACACTTTGAAAATCCCCTTTCCTACATCCAGTATTTCTTATGGTATTTAACATACCATATAATAACGATAAATATCGTCCAAACACACATAATCAACAACAGATTATATATCACATCATATATCACAATACATGAATCATAGTAAAATAAATGTTGAGGAATCCAGTTGGATTCCTCCAACCTGTTTCCCTGCATCCACAGATGTTACACAATAAAATCAACATCACTTTCAGTTCCATATGATATATTCTGTTAAACAGAATCAATATAGAAATTCAACTAACTGTCTAGCAGTTCAATCAAACAGTCAACACATAGTCAATCAGCCAATATTTAACAGTTCTAAAAATACAACATGAAATTATAAACTGTTCAGAGTTAGTGAGATTTACACACATTGGACTATCATCGTTAATTAACGATAATTGTCATTCGATTTGATTCAGACGGACAATTTATTTTACAATAAATTGTAGCGAGCTCAGATTCGCTCCCAGTCAGTTCCATTGTGTAGTCGTCGTCCCTACGATCCCAATGCGATAGACGGTTCGAAATTCTGATACCATATGCAGAAGATATTTCATTTACAAGTTATACGAATAATTTAAATGAAAACCTAACTTAAGATTTAAAACAAAAGGATGGGCCTTCACCTTTGAACATGGCCCAACCAGTCATACTTAAACCCGTCCGTGTCCACTACTTCTTCCCCAATTCTGAATACCCGATGCCTGCTCCTCCTAAACCCACGTTGACCACTTGTTTGACCACCCTCATACTTCACCTCGGCCACCAACGCAGGGCACAACCACCACCAAAAGACTCTACTCTCTGATCTCTACCTGAATACCACCATCAACCCATACTCGGTGGCTCCCCCAGACTTCAACCTGCTGCTGCCCTCGACGTCGCGTTTCGCCTGAGACCGCCGGAGCTCCTCCAACCTGCCTAGCCTGGTGCGCCTTGCCACTCCAAGTCCGCCTGTGCTATCGAATTCACCTCCAGCCTCCTCAATTTGAAACCGACCCTAGCCCTAGCTCCACGACAATGTTTTCGAGCTCTAGGATCATCGACGCCGTACTAAAGTCTGAGTGTACTAATGTGAAGAAAATCATCATCGGAACTCATAGGATCCAGAACCACTTGATTTCATGAAGTATTGAAGTTGCTAAAATTGTTTGAATGATTAAAGATGGTGGCGGCCTTAAGGAATATGACCAGAGGAAAAAAAGCAAAGCTAGGTTTAGAATAGTTAAGTATATTTATAGGATTTTCTTTTAGTTTGTATGGATTTAATTCTTCCACATCTTTTGGTTTGAAACCACACAGAACTGGTGGTTGAGTACAAAGCAAGGTGTGGCCTTTGTTTGATCATAAAAAAGGAATGGCTTGGTTTTTGGGGTAGGATATTTTAAAGTTATAACATTTTGGTCATCTCATTTTATAAAACTTCGTTAATTACGAACGGTTATCGACAAGATCAAATACACCATCGTGACGATCAATGTGCCACGATCCCAGAAATATAAAAATACCGGTCTATTAACTCATATTGTAAAACCACAAAATGTTGAATACAGGGTGCCAAATACTCCAAATAAAAAGTTGATTATTTAATTAATTAAAAATTTCATAAAAATTCTAAAAATTAAATTATCGTTATGTCTCAAAAGAACCTTGTCTAAATTCAAACCCGATCTCTAGTTATATCTAATAAACCGTTACGCTCGATAAACGATTCTATAGCGACTATTTTAAAATTTGATTTGAACGTAAATCAAAATCTACACGATGAAATCCCGATTTTTCTCTTCCACTAGAAAGATATACTCCACCAGCTCCACACGTTTCTTGTTTCACAGAAATCCGGCATAAAACGAATCCTGTACATTCAGTTGAAGTTCGAATCGCCAATTTACGAACTACAGTGCCATTTCAAGCTCGATTTTAATTATAATATAATTATACGTTCAAAATGTCGTTTATATAATATATTCATTATTCTAATTCAATTCTAAACTGAATTAAATATCATAGATGATCCAGTTCACATCATATCGCCATTTCAGCCAATTCTAATTATTTCAGAATTAAATATATTATTTAATTTATTATTTTAATTAAATATTCATTATTATTTAATTCCACGACCATTAAATTTACTATATCACTATTTATATAATTAAATAAATTAATTATAATACCTCTGCAAATGCGGGTCATTACAATCTTCCCCACTTAAAATAATTCCGTCCTCGAAATTGTTAAGGTAGAGAACGGCCCTATCGACTGGTTAGAACATATTTGTTCACTTCTTAACTTCAGTTTCAACTGAACCAATTTAATTTCAATTAAATATTAATTAATTCTTATCAACGAAAATTTCCAAAAATCCTGAAAATTTTCTAACTCCTTAACTTCTCGAAAAATTTCGCCAGCGTCTCCTTTGTACCGGCATATACGTCAAACCACAATTCGCCTCTCTAAGCCATCTCCATCCCAAAAGAAAATCAAACAGCCAAGTGGCTTTCCAATTTGGCTCATCAAAATCTCATACCATACGAAATATAAACGTGTACCTTTTTGTCGGGCATATCAACACCATCACTTTCAACTGCTATCAATTCAGCGGATACAAATGTTATCCCAATCAAATTTCAATCTGCTTTTATCCACAACACAACCATTCGCTTATATCCGAGCCAAATATCATTTCAACTCGAGTTTCTTCTCGATTCCCAACTCTTAACTTGATTATCACATTACACTTCAAATTTGATTCTCACAATCCAATTTGTCTTGATATCATTCTAATTCAATCTCAGTTACCACTTTACTAGCTTTACTTTAATTCAAATTTTCTTTCACAAATTTCTGTTAAATTTGTTTTTAATTCAAACAGTCTTTCCCCGGGAGTTTTTAAATAGTTTACTCTTTTCAAAAATCAAATTTTCCTTTTGAACATGTCACTGAGCCCTTAATTAATATTCCATTAGTTAAATCACTTCTCTATTTCTTTATCAATATTTGTTAACCAAATATTTTCAATAACCATATTGGCCTTTTATGTTATTTGGAAAACATTTCCGAATATCGCCTTCCTTTATTTTCTAAACTTTAGAAAATATATGCTATTTATAATTGGAAAATATTCCAATTACTTATCTCTTTTCCGATCTCGTTTATTTCTATACTTAGGAAATATTCTTTATTATATTTCCAAGCTTACACTTATTTGGGTTAAAACGGATGTTGTGTAAAACATCGTTACGACAACCCAAATACTATATTCAACTAACTCTTATTCAACATTGATCTTCGAGCCTGAAATCTTACTATTTATTTGTTAATAATGAAATCAATGAAGTTGGGGTATAACTACCTCTCAGACTTTGACTGAATAACATTTATAACGTCAAAACAGATATGACTACTTACTCGAATAATCAATACCATACAACTACGTATTCACTTTTAAACACGTATACGCTTCCTCTTTCTATTCTTACTAGATTTTATTCTTAGTCTTCCTTTTTGATTTTACTATTCTATTTCTAAGTTCGTTTCCTTATCCACTTCTATATATATATTGATACGTTGATTTCTAACTATCAAATTATCTTAAAAATATTCTAACTCCTTAAATTCTCGGAAAAATTCGCCATAACCTCCTTTGTACCAGGAGCATCGGGATATTTCAAATAGCCTCCCATGGCCCTCACCAATCCAAAAGAAAAAGAAAAAGCCAAGCGGCTAGCCGATACGGCGCATAAAATCTCATATATGAATTAAATACATACCTTTTCGTCGAGCATTCTATTTATATACCTTCATACCTTATCCATACCTTTCTCATGTATATTTGTACCTGCACAATCTATTTTAACTATACTTGATCGTTTTAACTCAATTCGTTAATTAATTTGTTAATTAACTCTTTAGTCTCTTTCACTTTTATATTTGAACATGACATGTTCAAATATATTTTAACTTGCTTATTAACTAATTTGAATCCAAATTTCAAATTTAAGTTCTATATTCAATTTCGAATATCCATTTACAAATCCAATTCACCTGTCAAAGTTCAACTTCAAATTCAAAAATCGATTAACTAATTCCTCTTCGACTTAGTTAATTCTATTCAATTTCTATTCAAATTTTATATCACTTCTATTATTCAAATCTATATATCAAATTCTATTATTCAAATTCTATATATCAAATACTATTCAAATTCTATATTATAAATCCCATTTTGAAATTCAACACAACTTGTCTTTCCCAAAACAAATTGAAAATAGTATCTCTGATAGCAATTCGTCAATTACGACTCGAAAATGAATACTGATGATGCAGCTGTCATCATCGGAATCTATTTTCTAGTGATCGAAGTGAGTTCA